>JADLZK010012564.1:0-274589 GCA_015847255.1 Hyparrhenia diplandra | reverse complement strand
TATCTATGTCATTATGTGTAAGCATTCACCTCAATGAAAAAAATATTACTTCATTCTAAACTATGAATGATTCTAGAAATCTTGGAGAGTCATAACATCTTAAGTTTGATCAAAATTATATAGGAAATTATAAGGATTTGTGACATAAAAGTGTATATTATGATAATATAATTAATCAAGAATCTAATTATAATTATTTAGCATCATGAATGTTATTAACTTATCATATAAATTTGGTTAAACTTGAAATGCTTTGACTCTGTAAGATTCTTGAATGACTTACAATTTAGGATAGAAAGAGTATATAAATTTAGAGATTGTAACTTTCTAGACATTAAATTTGTGCATAGACATGTGTCATGAATCCACTATAGATTTTTTTTTTTTTGCGACCACGCCAAAACGCATTTTCATTAAAGCGAAGAGAGATAAGCCAACAACAAACCCGCCCACGGTAACCTAAGTTACCCAAGACCAGGACACCCAAGCAGAATAACTAAGAAAGAAAGAATGAAAGAAAAAGAGCACAAATGAAACAAGCAACGGCCAAAACTAACAACGACCATACCACACGGTCCACACCCCGGCTAGAGTAACGCGAACAGGGCAACAAGGAACCCCGCAGCACACCAAGTGTCGCCCTCCTCCTTGATCTTGGCAGCGAGCTGCACAGCCGTCGACGAGGCGCCACCAAATGTCCTTGTATTTCTCTCCTTGCACAAAAACACAGCCGATGAGGAACACAAGACAATCGAAGCCTTGGGGTAGCTGCTTGGGAATCAACTTCCTAGTCGATAGCCACCAATGCAGAGAATCCACGATAGATTTTTATGGTCCTTAAGTATATACGTCATAAATTTGTGCATAGACGTTAAATTTGGGATGGAGGGAGTATATAAATGTTTGTACCCACATTTCCCCTAATATATATTTATTCACACCAATAATATGAGATGTGTCAATATGCAGGGCGATGGATGTGTGTGCGAGCGCACACACACCAAAGTCAGTGGGCCGACATACCGTAGGCCAAACGACCATACATTTCCCATGGATGGATCAACAACATCATATTGAGGACACAAGGCATAAATAGATAAATTTTTTTGTGACCACGCCGTTGAGGTTTTTCATTAAGCAGAATAAGGCATAAATAGATAATAATAATAACTTTAAAAAAGTATATATATTCCTACTGTTAAACTAATGTGTGTTCCTACAGTTAAACAGATAATAACTTAATAAAGGATATATGTTGGACACGAGGCATAAACAGGCCATGTAATTCTGTTGTGTTTCATAACAACCTAGCGATCAAACTTGATAAAGCGCTCCATGCTTCCCATGGATGAACCTCGTATCGAGGACTCTTATCAATGATTATGGAAAAGGTGGGTAGCTTCGGACATGCTTCAATGCTGCCTCTGCAATACGCCGTGTTCTGGAATCTCCATGCTGGAAAGCATGAACGAGTGCAGATACTAGACTGTGATCGGTTGAAGCAGCTTGGGCGATATCCTCTGCCCGCAGAATCCTCTCCACAGCCCACGTCACCCTGTGCTGAAGATTGCCTGTCGGATTTTCCTTCAAGATGTCAAATATAGGTGCAACTCCATTAGACCTATGGAGCACCGAAACGCCTTCTGCAGTCTCCACTCCATCTTCAAGCAGGGTGCAAAGAGCACCCAGAGCAGCTTCGACAACCATCTTGTTAGAATGATTCAAACAATGAATCAGCCGTTCCACAGCTTTCCCTTCCAGGATACAGAAGTTGTCCCTAATCGAACACACTCCAGAATGAACACGACAAAACAAGAAGTTATTTGGTGGTTTCCTCCCAAATAGTGCAAGTTTAGACCTTTGTTCACTATCATCAAAATTCGGCGTACTAGTCAAGTACTTAGATTCTAAAGAGAGATTCATTAATGCCTTTGCAGAGACCACTTGTACCTCCTCAAGCCCATTCAGCCGAAGCAAGCTGGTGAACAAGGTAGCAAGGTTGTACTCACGAGCCAGGGAAACACATCGGGGTTCGTCCTGCAAGACATATGTTATCCTTGCCAAGACTTTTGCAAGGCTCTCAAGGGAAGTGCATTATCATAGATGTCACTTCCAGCATCCCTCCGGTAGATGCTTAAAACCTTAGTGGCAGCTATCTTGAAAGCCCCCCCTTGCTCCATTAGCTCTCTGGTGAGGTGCTTGTCCCTTTTTGGAAGGTTTGCCAGAATCTGAAGTGCAGCATCTTGCTCATCTGGGTTTCCATCATTTAGAAATGCAACTTTAACTAAGCAGCCAAGTAGTGTTGGACTTGCACGGAAGACTTGAGCAATCTCACGGTCCAGGTGGAATGAAATTTTGTATATCAGCTTTATGGATGCAGTGCGGCTTTCCTGATGATCACTCTCAACAAACTGCACCAAGTTAGTGATAGCACCAGAAGATTTTATAGCTGACACAATTGATAGTACTGTCCCTGTGGAACTGCTCAGGGTATCAAAAAATTCAAGAAGCTTGCACTGTATTGGAGGTGAGGTATTACTGATCAAAAGAAGTAGGCTGTGAACAATGTCTTCAGACACCAGAGTACGGTCTCCGTCAAGGGGCACTGTCCCAAAGTCAACACCAGATGCAACCAGATTAGCTAGAACTCCAGCTGCAGCCTCTTGCAACCTCGGTGGAAGGAGACTGGTGCGATTGATAGAGAGAACTCGGAAAAGAGGGAGAAGGACATTTTCCTCTATAAGAACCTTGGCACTCTCTGCATTGGCGGATATATGCTCTAACACCTTGAAAGCAACTTCTTTTGCTTCCAAGTTTCCCTTTTCAACAATACCACCAAATAAGGAACCCACCCTTCGGGCAACTAAGATCTTCAAGTCATTAGACAAAACAATCTTTTCTAGAGATGATGCCATAAGCAGCTGCTTTTCTGGAGAACCTGATCAATTTGCAGAAAATATGTCATGGCGTGAGAAACCAGTTAAGCACTTCCATAGTTAACTTTGTAAACTAACAAGTTCACCAATGCTAAAAGATGTGGGAAGCTTAAGTTACTATCACTCCCACCAACATATTCATATATAAATAACTTATTAATAAGATAGTATCGCATTGATCATCAAGTAATACTGATAGGTAAGGAGATGGCACCTTCAATAAGCAGGTTAAGTAGAGGTTCCAGCCTGCCATTTTCAGCCATCTGCACAGCGTTATTCTCACACCTGTCCAAATTCCCAAGTGTCCTTTCAGCCATCTCAGCTATTGTTGGATTGTCAGCTTTGCTTCCAGACACCTTGCCCAGTATAAGCACGGCTCCATTCAATTCACTTATCTTTCCACATACTAGCTCAGACTTGGAAAGGTCGCACAATGCAGAGACTGCCAATTCCCTCTCCTGACAATCCTCACAATCGATGAACTTGATGATTGTGCGAATGGTGTCCCCTTCCGACACAGCTTCCTGCAAAGTATGAAGATACATGGTGTCAATACTATTGTTATCCTCCACCACGTAATAACAATAATAATTATAAACACACTCAATTTCGTTGTGTCTCGTCCTTTCACCTACCCTGTCTTGATCAGTTTCTCTGGCAAATTCCTGAATAGCTTCCAGCGCTTTGAGACGCACCATGGCGCTGCCGCTCCTCAGCATGCCACCAACCATGGGCATCATCCCCTCGTCACGCACCGTGCGCCTGCCCACCCTCCCTCCGCTCCACCCTCGCACAACGCAGCCCAACGCCCGCACCGCCTCTTTCTCCGTGGCGTCCTTGGTGAGCCACTGGCAGGCCCTGCGGAGCTCATCCCTCTGCTGCCTGTCCGTCCACTCCGCGATGGCGTCCCGCAGCGCCAGGACGGGCCTCAGGTCCGCCCTGTGCACCTCCCGCATCGTGACCGGGCAGCACGGGACGCCGCTGCCGACGTCGCGGCACTCGAAGAACCACCTGGCGATGGCCTCCCGCTCGAAGGCGTGGCCGGTCTCGATCACCACCGGGTCCCGCATCACCTGCATGGTGATCGGGCAGACGAACGCCGACAGCGGCCCGTCCTCCTCCTCCTCCTCGTGCCCGTCGTGAACGTTGTCTGCAAGGTCAAAAATCAAAGAACAAGATTCCCATGTCAGCAATCCGTCGAGCACCGTGAGGGCGTGAAGATTCCATTTGCGACCTCTGCGTCGATCGGCGAGAGGATGGTTCGTGCGATGGACGGGCTACGTTACCTTGTTGTTGGCGCCACGATCCTTGGCGGCGGTGGCGCTCCATGGTTCGTGGGGCTCGGGAGGGAGGAAGAGCAAGCAGCAGCAGCAGGCGTCAGTGAAGTTGACTGGGCGGGCGCCATTAGCATTAGGTTTGGCACTAGTTTAAAGAAGAGGAGTTGAAATGGGAATGGCGATGGGTTGGCGGAATGACGCAGTGCACACGGAAACGCCGGCGTCTCACGGTGGCGATGACGCGCGAGGAGGGATCGGTTGGAGACGTCGGCAGCTGCGACTGCGAGGCGAGGCTGACGGTGGTGGCCCACGGCCGCCGGGAAGCGACTGGGCATTGGTGAATCGGCGGTGATGGGAACTGCTCCTCTGCCACGCGAGTTGTAACATTTTGTAATCCGGGTTTCGTGCGTGTACCTGGCATCCCTCTCTCGCTTTGTTTAACTGGTCGTGCGCCAAATTACCGAGCATCACCGCGCTGCCATATGTGTGTTGACTAGAAAGGCAAGTGACAACCTCAATGGCAGACTTTGTCAACGTATAGGTAAAAATTTTTAGAGGATTTTGTTACTCATTCCGTTCTAAAAAAACATGCAATTCTCCGTCCCGATAAGTCAAACATTATAAACTTTGACTAAATTATATCACAAAATACTAAGGCTTATTAGACAAATTAAGTACCGTTAGATTAATTATAAAATATATTTTAACAATAAATTTATTTCGAGACATAAATCCTAATACGTTTTGCTATAAACTTGGTCAAAGTTAACGAACCTTGTTGTTGGCGTCCGCGATCCTTGCGGCGGTGCCGCTCCATGGCTCGTGGTGCTCAGGAGGGAGGGAGGAAGATCAAGCAGTAGCAGCAGGCGTAAGTGAAGTTGACTGGGCGGGTGCCATTAGCATTAGGTTTGGCACTAGTTTAAAAAGAGGAGTTGAAATGGGAATGGCGATGTCGGGGTTGGCCGTATGACGCGCGCCCACGAAAAGCGTCGACATCTCTTCCCACAATTGCATGTTTCTAAGGAACGGAGGAAGTACTGTGGTAGGATTGAGAGTTCTGACTAGGTCGAGATGGGCTGGGGCGGGCCTTTGTCCCCCTGCCTCCTCAAGCTATACATGTGCATCGGACCAACCCGGTCCGGCACGGCTCAATAGGGCACGCGGGCCCGGTCGGCCCATTGAGCCATCGGGCCGTGCGACCATCATCCGTGCCAAGGGGTCGGCCCAGGCCCGGCCCGTGGGCAATTTTCGTGTCGGGCCGGCCCAAAAAGCACGGCACAATAGTGGATTTTTTTCTATTTTTGCACTGGTGGGCTATTGGTCTAGTGGCCTGCTTTTTTTCTTTTTTTGAGGAGATAGCTAATGAGTCGGTAGATTGTTCTTTCTATTTTTTGATTAAATAGGTGGTTGTTTTCCTTTTTTTTTTTAGGAGATGACTTTGGACCGGGTCGGACCAAGGCGCCCGCATGCCTTGAGGTCGGCCAAGCACGGCCCACACACGGCATCGGGCGGGCTCGGAGCCCTTTTTCGGGCCAGGCATGCTTGGGCGGGCCAAAAAGGGCTCGTCTTCGGCCCTTTGCCCCGTGCTCTCGGGATTACCTCAAGCCTGCATCGTTGCGTGTTGTTGGGCAAAGACGGCCCGCCCTGCCGCACTTCCTGCAACCGCTCGGCTGGCCCATCTCCCCTTGCTTTGATCTTTCTCGTGTCTCGACCTACGGCCCCACCTGTTTTGGGGAGCGAGCCAAACCTTGGTGAGTTCGTTACCCAACGTCGCATGGTCTAACTGGGAGCCGAGGTTTTCATCAGCAAACAATATGACCAGTGCGCATTTCAAACCCACAAAGAGCCTTCGGTGATTTTGGTGATGGTGATTTTGGATGATTAAATAGTGATTCGTGAGTGAGAATAATTTCGAAACAATGCTCTTGCCTAATACAAGCCGAACAGGCTCAAAGATCCTTTACGTCAGTACTACGTACTGTATGGCCGCTGCACTGCTAAATCCCGACCGTGAACGTGAAGTACACAAGCCACAAAACCTGTGCGGCTATGTGAGCTGTTCCTAGACACAACGTACAAGTCGCTCCTTTACATTTATTTACACCGATAGCTAAGTTTCTCGCCGAAATTACCTGTGCCGTCTGCCCGGTTCTGTACAAGTTTTTAAAGCTACCACCACCACCACCACACCACCACACCAGGTCACGGTCACGGAGCGCGTGCACTGTCACGCGCACACGTGCCGGCCTCTGCACCATTGACCACCGGCGGCAACCAACAAATGCCGTGTCGTTTTTTTTTTTTTGACAAACCAAATGCCGTGTCGTTAACTGCTCTCAGCGCCACCAGCCGGCCCATCACCATCCAACCAGCCGCAGCCAGCCCAAAACACACAGCCCATCATCAACCCACGCAGATACTACTACTGCACCGAACTGAAGACGACCCGCCATCAACTGACATGTTGGCCCCACGTAAAGCCGGCCCCTTCCTTCAGCGTCGTAACGTTTCCACAGCCACTCACGGGAAAGGCGGAGAAAGCAATTAGCCCCGCGATTTAAAATTAAAATTGATTTAATTTAAAGCGCCCTAATCACAATTAAGCAGGGGCCTTTCCTTTCTTCTCCCCTTTCCCGGTGGTGGCGGAACGGTCACTTCTCTTCTCTTCTCCGGCCCTGCCCGACCACGAGCGCGTGCGTGCAAATTGCTAGAGACACCCCACGTTTATAAAGCGGAGGAGGCCCAGCCTGTCTTCTCCCCGCACGAATTCGAATCCGCCGGAGGTGGAAGAGGAGGAGACAGCAGCAGCAGCTCGGTGGGTGATGGCGTCGCTGTTCGGCAACGGCGGCTACAGCTACTCCTCGGGGTCGGAGGGGGAGGACGAGGACGAGGGCACGGAGGGTTACCGGAAGGGCGGCTACCACGCCGCCCGCCCCGGGGATCGCTTCGCCGGCGGGAGGTTCGTCGCGCAGCGGAAGATCGGCTGGGGAAACTTCTCCACCGTCTGGCTAGCCTACGACACCCTCCACAGCGTACGCCCCTTGTTCCTTTTCTTTACATACACATCACTCTCGTTCTTGATTGATAGACAATGATTTCTTTTTTACCATTTGCGTGTTCTTTATGCAACCTTCTGCACTTGCTCGGTTGTTCCGGTGCACTTTGGGGATTATTATGGAGAGTTCGGTGGGCGTCGTTGTTTGCAAGGTTCCTGTTATGTGAATCCACAGCACAACACTGCAGCTTTATCTGTTCAGCCCTGTTTTATTGCTTATAACTTGTGTTTTGTTTCTGCTCGCGACAAGGCTTTGCGAGCATGTATGAACACCTATTATTCAAGGGAGCAATGGTGCTTTTAATCCAAAGATTGTAGTTTCCATCACATCGATTAGTGATGTCCATGTTCAATTCCGATTTGTTTCCCCAACAACTTCGTTACCTCTCTTCGATGTGACTGTAGCTTCCCATCACATCGGTTACTGATGCTCATGTTGAAAGATTGTAGTAATTGATCCGTCGCAATTACAAATTTTGCAGAGATTTGTCGCCCTCAAGATCCAGAAGAGCGCGAGGGATTACGCGCACGCGGCTCTCCACGAAATCGAGCTGCTGTCAGCTGTAGCCAAAGGAGACCCGACGAATTCCAAGTGCGTGCTGCGGTTGTTGGACCATTTCAAGCACGCTGGCCCCAACGGGAAGCACGTTTGCCTGGTCACCGAATTCCTCGGTGACAGCCTGCTCCGGCTGATACGGTACAATCGGAATAAGGGCATTGGGCTGAGCAGAGTGAAGGAAATCTGCCGATCAATCCTGGTCGGCCTTGACTACTTGCACAGCGAGCTCGGCATCATCCACACGGATTTGAAACCAGAAAACGTTCTTCTGGAGTCGACAATTAACCCGGCCAAGGACCCAGTGCGCTCTGGGTTCACGCCGATCCTTGATCGGCCTGTGGGGAGCCGGTATGGTGGTACAGTGATCAGTTTCAGCGAGAAGATGCTCAAGATGAGAGCAAGACGTGCAGTGGCTAAGATTTCGCAGAGACGGGTTTCCATTGGTGGGGTTGGGGCAGAACTAGAGAAAGAGAGGTGCCTGGATGGGATCAGCTTGAAGTGTAAGATTGTCGATTTCGGGAATGCCTGCTGGGCCGATCAGCAGCTTGGTGGTGAAATACAGACTAGGCAGTACAGAGCTCCCGAGGTTATCATTGGTTCTGGCTACTCATATTCCGCTGACATGTGGTCGTTTGCTTGCATAGCCTTTGAGCTTGCCACCGGTGATTTGTTGTTTGCTCCCAAGAACTGCCAGGGATGCAGCGAAGATGAGGTACAGTAAAAACAGTTTCCTGTTTGTTTGTAGCATATTTTTTCTTATTAACTGCTTAGGATAAAAATATTACTGTGGTATGGTTGACGTTGACAAATTTCATGGCAACAAGATACACTAATTTTCTTGATCCCTTATATTTGCAGACAGCACAATGTTTGGTGTGTTCAATCACTAAACTTTCAAACACTCCCTTGCAATTATTCAGGCATTTAAAAAAACTGCACGGACACAGTTATATATGTATCAGATAGTGGGGCACTTCAGAGCTTAAAACAACACATTCAATCCTGTAAAAGATGTACCCAACCTGACAGCTGCCAGCCTAGCTACTGAAATCTTTATGGAAATGAAATAAGAACTAATCGGTCCACTCTGGCAGTATTTAAATGAACATACCAACTTTGATGTGCAACATTTGAGGCACACTTTTATTGTGATAATATGCTTCTGGGTTCCTTTCTATTATGATCTTGCAAAATAACCTACACTGCAGCATGTAGATTCACATCGAAGAACTGTGCTAGAATCGTTTTGTATACCAATTGTAAGCAGAAACTGCTAACTGGATTTTATCAATTCTGCTGAAGGTTACAGAAAAGGGGCTGAAATTGCTTGATGTTTTCTTTGTACTGACCTTTTCTTTCTGGAAAAAACAAGATCAAGCTATATGATTCTGGTTGCCGGATGTAATGACCTGCGAAAGTTGAAGACAAATATTTAGTTGCATGTAAAACTTTTCTGTTCTGTTACTTGCTTGATTGTTCTATTCATGTGAATTTAATGACATACCTATGTAAGAACCTATGTCAATTGTGCTCCTAAATAGGCCAAATCTGAATGTTAACTCCTGTTTATCAAGACTACTGTTATTTTTTTTTTGTTATCGTCTTTTAATCAACTGATCAGTCTGTCGGTTACCTATTTTACAGGACCACTTGGCTCAAATGATGGAAACTCTTGGGAAGATGCCTCGGAAGGTTACAACAGTCTTTCTCGTTCTCCCTTTAGCCAGCTATCTGAATTCCCCTCTGATTTTGTTTTGCTGTCTTTCAGATTGCTACCTCAGGAGCTCGTTCCAAGGATTACTTTGATCGTCGTGGAGATTTAAAGAGGATCAGGAGACTGAAGTTTTGGCCTCTGGATCGTGTACTTGTAGAAAGGTATAATTTCACCGAACCCGACGCGAAAGGGTTCACTGACTTTCTTCGGCCGATGTTAGATTTCACTCCGGAGAACAGGCCATCTGCTGCGCACTGCTTGAAGCACCCTTGGCTTAATTGATCCAACACTATACGAAAGTCTAACCGGTAGATGTTTACATACATACTAAGTGCATGCGCTGTCGAAGGCTCTTTTATGACTGGGATTGCAGATAATACCACGAACTTTTGATGTAACCAAGGCTGACTGAGAATCAGGAGCCACTTTAGGTGCACAGCCTGATGAGGACGCGACATATTCAGCTTCTTCTTTCTTCACTGTGTTATTAGCTCTGATGTAGCGTTGGTGTGTTTGGGGTTGCAGACTGCAGAGCTAATGCGATGTTAACCTGCGTGTCTTATGTAGGGAAAAAAATATTTATGTAATATTATTCTTTGGTAATGTGATCTGTCCACTGCAGTGTAGTGCTTCAACTTGTTGTCCAATGGATTGTGTGCTGTAAAAGGTACTTGTCAGCTTAGAACCAACGTGCCAGGAACACGTTGTAACATGCCACAATCATGCGGCTCCTTGAGTTGGGTGTGAGTTTGAGAAGCCACTGTACATGCCGCACCCACTATGCAAGTTTGATTATAACACATGACACATGGTGGACGATTGTCTTCATAAACTTCCTTTTGATACGTGCTCTTGTTAGCTCGTTAAATCTTAAAAAGGTCATAAGATCGCGAGATGGAGGCACATAATAAATAACCTTTCCAAATCATTGGTGAATTTTTCGATGCGATATGAGAACAATAATATTGAGGAGTCGAAGTGGACAAAAGGACAATTATGTTCTCACTTTTTTTTTGTTGTGTTTGCGTGAAATTTAGAATCTTTTCATGAAAGATAAAATGATACTTTGAACATAATATAATTTGCACACACATATATATCTATGTTTATTAAGGCGGTATGACGAGGTGTGATGAGTCATACTTTTAAATCGACTAGGTGACATGACATCTAAATGAGTATGAAGAACTTCAGTGCTACAGTGTGAAGGAAGCAGGGAAAAAAAAGAACAAGAAAAAAACTAAGAAAGCCCAAGCCTAGAGACCACCGAGCAGCCCACGTAACTTAACCTTCCCTGACCCTTTTCTTCTATAAGGTGCCGCCTCTTCGCTCCCTCTAGCTCTCCGACGAGGCAACAACTGGTGGGCCGCCGCCGCCGAAGCTGGTGCTGCTGCTTCTATCAGGTGCCGCCTCTTTCTCTCTCTCTGCCCCCTCCGTTGACATCTGCAGCCGGCACCTCTCCTCCGGTCCTCCCTGCCGCTTCCCCTCCCTTCTCCCATGCGGCCCCCTTGCAGATCGGAGCTGCCATGGCCATGGGAGCCGATGGTGCGGAGATGGGAGTTT
Source organism: Hyparrhenia diplandra (assembly GCA_015847255.1). Classification (NCBI taxonomy): domain Eukaryota; kingdom Viridiplantae; phylum Streptophyta; class Magnoliopsida; order Poales; family Poaceae; genus Hyparrhenia; species Hyparrhenia diplandra. The sequence goes on along the minus strand of JADLZK010012564.1, from coordinate 263,485 downwards.
GGCCTTCCCAAACCCTGCTGTTCCTCCTCTGCTCTTCCTGCTTTTTCTCCCTCGCCTCTTTTTTACTTTTCTGGATTTTGGTCGTGGCGATGGGGGCGCCCAGGATTTGGACGCCTACGCGACGACTTGAAAACCTAACTCCATATATCAAACATATACTCATTTTTTTCTCAAAATAATTGGGTATTCCCCAGGAATACCCATGCATCCAGTTGGATCCGCCCATGCTTGGGGAGGATGGTAGGTCGTCATCCCCCTTGTACCTGAGATAGATTTGATCTCTCTGTCGCGGTAGATTCGTCTGCGAAGCTGTTTTTGACGTTCTAGCCCTCCATGAGATTCATCGTGTCCTTCCCTTCCTGTCATGTTATTCTTGATTACATGTGTGGCCTGCTGAACCTATGCCCTCGTGTGATCCAAATATCTTTTTTTTCGAACTAGGGGATTTCTCAATTCCATTAAAATATGATCCAAATATCTGATAACCTATGGGCTTTGGTGCGTCGTATCTGTTGCATGGTTTTCTCCTACCAGTTTTATCTGCTGACTAGACTTAGCTTGTCAGCTATTGGTGCAGATTTACGTTTACCTTTAGTTGAGAGCTCTTATGCAAATGGTTGGATTGAAAAGAAATATTGTGACTCAACATTGTTGATTAGCTTACAGAGGTCATACCTGGTGTTCCTTTCTCATATGGTAATGATAAACTGATAACTATACAACGTACAGTTGTTCACTTGTTTTGTTTGGTTTCTTTGTCTTTTCTTTCCTTATTATCTCTAGAATCCACATTCATACTAACTAATAATTGAACTTTAAAGGTTTCATGCCACAAGTCTTCTAAAATTGCAGATATTCTAGAAGTGACTGAAATGTCCTAGTATTTTAAGTCTGAACTGTTGCAAACAAATAATTTGGTTTACAAATTAACTGGAGGCTGTTTAATGCTTATACTCTTGACTTCAACATATTTTAGGTTTACTCCTCGCCTTTTGTTATGAACCCACAATACCCTATTCAATTCATTCTTTTATCCTCACTGTTTTATTATGCCTGTTATGATATTGTCTGCTTCATACCTCTTTAGTATTTTATGAAGCAAGAACAATCAAAATAATGGTATTACTCTTCCATAACTTGGTGGTTTGGTACAGATGGCTGGGTATATGTCAAGAGGGCCCCAAAATGGTTCTGTGTATGTCTGCAATCTACCTCCTGGAACTGATGAGAATATGTTGGCAGAATATTTTGGCACCATAGGGTTGCTAAAGGTATGGGTCTTACCAGGTAACATTTTTTTTGGCCACTACTAAATTTTTTAAGATTGTTTATACACTTTCAATTCCATTTAAAGAACACTTAGCCTCGTCTCTGCTGTGAAATTCAACAGAAGGACAAAAGGACTGGGCGCCCAAAAATTTGGATATATAGAGACAAAGTTACCAATGAACCAAAGGGTGATGCAACAGTCACCTATGAGGATCCACATGCTGCTTCAGCTGCTGTGGAATGGTTCAATAACAAGGATTTCCATGGGAGCACTATTCAGGTTCACATAGCTGAGTCAAAAAGCAAAGATGCATTTGATAACCCCACGAGTTTGAACATCATTGCTGGTGTTGGTGAACAAGATGAACTGGATAACGGAGCAGGCAGAGGTAGAGGACGTGGTGATGGTCCAGGCAAGGCTTGGCAGCAAGATGGGGATTGGATGTGTCCAAATACAAGGTCTGTTATGATTGGTGAGCGACTTCTCTATCACTTCAGTTCACTAGTTAACTAGTATGGTCCTCACGTTGCTATCTTTCTTTCTGATTATCTGAGATGATTTCTTCTCTCAGCTGTGGCAATGTAAATTTTGCCTTCCGTGGTGTTTGTAATCGCTGTGGAGCTGGACGCCCTGCTGGTGCTGGTGGAGCTGGTGGCGGCGGCGGTGGTAGGGGTAGAGGCCGTGGTAGCTCTGATGCAAAAGGAAGCGGCCGTGCTGGTTCTGCTGCTGCTGTTGGTGGTCCACCTGGATTGTTTGGCCCAAATGATTGGCCATGTCCAATGTAAGACGCCAAGACTCAAGTTTTTCTGTTTAAGTAGATTTGAATATTTGATAGATTCGATCTTTATATCTTCACATTTATTTGTATACATCATATAATTGCTGCCCCATGAAATCGATAAAACAGTGCTTTCAACACCCTTTTATTGTGGTTTTTATATCTCAAATTTGACTGCCACCCTCTATGTCTGCAGCAATTTTTATACTTTATTAGTATAATAAACTTGCTGTCTGAATGATGATATCAAACCTAACTTCATTTGTGTTCCAGGTGTGGCAACATCAACTGGGCTAAAGCGGAACAAATGTAATATATGTAACACCTCCAAGCCGGGTACCAATGAAGGTGGTGTGAGGTAATTACAAGGGCACTATTTGCATGTGGTTGGTAAAAACATATTATTTAAGATGATAATATAACTTGTATTCTAGCAGGTACCCTAAACATCTTGTAAATTATAATACCAGTTCAGGAATATTAAACATACTGTAAATTATAATAACAATTCATGTAAAGAAGAATGTCAGCCCTCATTTGTTATATGTGGTAACAGATTAATAACGTTTGTTCATTAATAGATAAACATCATGCTTTTACACCTGATGCCCTCACAGCCAGGATGAATTTTTGCCACACAGCAACAGTAGGATACTCCTTAATAAACTGCAGCGATATTGTGCCCTTCATGTAGTTTTTTTCCCTTTTGAGCTCAGAAATTTACTCAAAAGGAGGTGCAGTGCCGCTTTGACCCATTGACAATTGTTGTGAGTGGTTAAACCAGTGCATGTTGTGTGAAAAAACGGGCACACTTGTTGTTTTTATGTTATGCCCATTAAGTGAACAACCATGCATTTAACTTTTTGTAATCAAAAGGTGTTTATTCAAATATCGAGGTTTGCCTTGCCAATTTTTTTTTTTTTTCATTTTAGGGGTGGCCGTGGTGGTGGGTACAAAGAGCTAGATGAAGAAGAACTGGAGGAAGTTAAAAAGCGTCGGAAAGAGGCTGAGGAGGTAGGATCCTTGATGAACATACATTATATTTTTGTATATGTAGTGGCCATTTGTTTCCATGTCTAAATTTGTCTTGTCTCAAGGATGATGGAGAGATCTATGATGAATTTGGCAACCTGAAAAAGAAATTTCGCTCTAAAGCTCTGCATACTGAAAGTGCACAGGCACTTCCTGGGTCTGGACGTGCTGGATGGGAAGTTGAACATCGTGGTATTCTTCTGACACACTTTGGATAGTCTAGTTTCTGCTCTTTGGTGATTGTCATTAGAAGATTTGAGTATCAGTTGCATTTGGGAAAGGATGAGAAGGGGTGGAAGTTTCTGTTATGAATTTTCTTTGACAGTGCTGAACGTGACGTGATGTTAATTTGCTGCTGTAGATTCTAGTGAAAGGGAAGGCAGGGGAGAGGAGCAGGGATCGTGGTAGGGATGACTACGATGAAAAGGAAACCAGGAACAGAGATAGAAGTGATCATGGAAGGGAGCAGCGCAGGAGCCGGAGCCGGAGCAGAGACCGTGAAAGGGAAAGGGAAAGGGGGAGGGAGAGGAGAAGAGACCATGAGTATGAGAGAAGTAGGGAGCGTGAACGGGACCGGGATCGCCGCCATAGGTGAAGAGAGAAATGACAGGTCCTTCTGTTCTTACATTGCATTTGCCAGTTTTGTAGCCATGGGACCCGTGGTCTTGTGGTAGTAACTGGGAGCGTGCATTGCTGTTCTGAATCTGATTTTTGCTTTGAATGATTCGCTGCACTGGCACTTTATTCAGGCATTCCTTTTCTTCTCTGATTACTTTTATGTTTATGGAACGCGTGTGGCACTCTCGGATCCACAGTCAATGCCCATCACGAGCTCGTAGCCATTGATCTCTGAGCAACAAACTCATCTGGATGCGAGCTCGTAGCCATTCTCTGAGCAACAAACTCATCTGGATGCTGTTGGGTTTGGGCGGCTTTGATGAAAGTTCAGTTTCTAGGAGTTTGGCGTTACTCCTAGTAGGTCTGAAGTCGGTGTTGCAGAGGACGTGTCTTGAAGAGCCCTGACCCTGAGCGGGCGTTTGGCGGCTCGATGCCGCAGCTGCAGGTGGCTGTGCAACGCTATCGATGACCGGTTTGCCTCCGTCGAGTCCAGGAACCCAGGAGCCTTGGCTAGTCTCACCTCGTCGGTCAGAATGGAGACGCTTTTACACCCTCATGGCTGACCAGCATCCTCGTCTACTAGTCTGCTGGTTTCCTCATGTATGAGTCTACTATTATGATGAGAGAAGTGAAGCTGGTTTCCTGTATCAGTTGCTCTGAAACTTGTTCCGACGTCTGTTAAACTTGTTTCTTTCCGACGTCTGTTGATGTTTCTTCTGACGATGAGGAAGAGAACAGTAGCAGATTTGGATAACGCCACTCCACCAATTTGCAGAGAAAACTGTCAGTGGACTCTCCTAGCTGTTAGATTTTGGTTGAGTTGAGTTGATATTTTATAACACTACTTGATATGTTATCCATGTATGTATACATAAAATTGCCCATTGCAACAAGATTCCTGAACGTGTCACCTTTCAAACGTTTTTGAAACAGGCTATAAATGTAGAAAGATAAATTACATTGCATTTGCACATGAATTCAAAGATGGTTTGAATATATGAATGATCTTATAGTGAGAGCATTTATTATACACAGACAATAAAATCATCATCATCATATATACACCGGACTTAGGATATTCTATTATGATATAAATATGTGTTTCGTGTGTTACTGCTCTAAATAGATACATGGATTATCACTAGTCAGATGTAAAAACACCAACATTTCTTACGCCAATTGCACCTAAGAAGTTTTACACCCTTAAAAATCATCTATGTATACAGTAGTGTCATAAAGGAGGACTTTTAGGAAGTCTTTCCACCACAATAACTCTTTAGGGACGTTGTCGATTACTTATATTAATCAGTCATAATCATCACTATATATATGTCATCACACAATATTTTAACTACATGACCTCTACAACATATATACACGTCACACTATAAAATGTATGTGAATGAAAAAAAATATGAAAATGAATTAAAATACAAATACAAATTTTAAATGACCATTAACAAAATTTATCCCTAAACAGGAAAAAAAGCTTCAAAAGTGGATCTGCAAAAATAGAAATGGTTTTAATAACAAGAGTTCTAATAAAAAATACTTAGAATAAAAAAAAAAAAAAAAAAAAAAAAAAAAAAGTGTCATGGCAAAAGTCAAAAGAAATAAAGAAAAATTTAAAAAAAAAACGAAGAAACTCAAGAGTAGACTGAACCGGCCTCTGGGCGTGCACGGAAAAAAAAAGGAGAAATCGGCCCAGTTCCCGCAAGAATCGCGACTCAGAATTTCCGAGCTCGTTCCGTCGTCCCGTCCGGCGTCCACCGCCAGTCCCGCCGCCTCGTGGCTGCCCGCCGGCTCCTCGGCCCCTCCCCCCGGCTCCCCCTCCCCAAATCCGTCCCCTCGGCGCCTCCTGCGCCCCCGCCCCTACCCTAGTCCGCCAAATACGCCTCCCGTCGCTGCCCGCTGGCCGCCCCGCCGCCCCTGGCATCCAGGTCCGTGGCCACTTCCGCTCGGCCGCACGGCAAGTCGGCAACTGTCTCTTCCCTCCCTCTCAACAGATCACTGCTGTAGACTGCAGTGTTGTGCTTAGCAGCTTATGGAAACTGTAAGCACATGATTGAACTATTGATTCATTGTATTGCGAGTATTGCTCAATTGGATAGAAATACTTAACTAGTTGATGTTTGGACAGAAATACTCGATAAGTATTTGAAGCGAGTCGCGTTCACCGACGACGCCGACGAGAACAGAAATACTCCTTAAGTATTTGACAGGGAGTTAATTGGCGCCGCCCCTTTCCTCTCCCGCCGGCGAGGAGCCCCGTTCTCCTTCCACCGACGACGCCGACGAGCCGCGCCGCCCCTTCCCTTTGCCGGCGAGTCGCGCCACCCTCCCCTACCTCCGACGACGACGCGCCGCGCCGCCCCTTCTCTGCTGACAGGCCGGCGAGCCGCACTACCCTCCCTCCGCAGGCCAGGCGCGCCGCGCCGCGTTCCCTTCCCTCCGTCAACGGCCAGGAGAGCAGGTGAGCCGCCCTTCCCTTCCTTGGTCGGGGAGTCGCGCCGCCCTTCCTTCCCTCCACCGGCGGGCCGGCGAGCCGCGCCCCTCCTTCCTTGGTCAGGGGAGTCGTGCTGCCTTTCCCTCCCTCCACCGGAGGGCCAGCGAGCCGCGCCGCCCTTCCCTCTCCCACCGGCGGGTCGGTGTGCCACGCCGCCCTTCCCTCCGTCCACCAGCGAGCCGGCGAGCTGGGCCCCTCCCCTCTTTCCATGAGCGCACCAGCTCCATGGCTGAGCAAATTCCAATTTGTTCCTTTTGCACATCCAAACATGCATTGAATTTATTATTTCTTACGATTCCAGAAGTGAATACAGTGGCCATCCAAACAATAGCATTCAAATTGTGACTCAATACAATACCATGGCTAAATTGGTATTGAACCCAATTCAATGCCGAGCCTCCCAATATCGACATCCAAACGCACCCTAATACTCAACTAGTTGATTTTTTGTTTTTGAATTTAGTGTCATCACCAATTTAAATGTCGAAGTGTCCAAGTTTGGTCTTGATGTTAAGCCAGCTTAAACTTAGTTCCTAAAGATTCCATTGCTTGGCGAAGCACCCCTAGCTCCATTCTTGGATCCGCCATTGGGTATGCCCGCTCCTTATCTTCTCTTTATCTTGTGCAAAACTGAGCACCCGAATCCCCATTTAAGCTATTTGGCCATCTGTATTCGGATCAGATCTAACCACAAGCGTATACATGTAGTATGCCTATTAACTTTGATTATTCTTTTTCAAAAATTACCGGGTGTACATGTGTACAACCATGTCCTTTATTGGATCCGCACCTGGCAGCAACAGCCCATGGGTCACAGGCGAGGGCCGATTTACTGAGCTGCTGAGAGAATTTCTAATTTCAATCTTTTGTCTAGCTCTAGCATAATTGATACCGTCATCTAGTTGATCAGGGTGCATGTCCAACCTGTAGATAGTAGAGCTTTGCAAATGAACTAGAAATCGATTAATTGAAGACTTAGTGGGCATGATCTTTTTTTGTATTTTTTGGATTGGGCATTTTTAAAAAAAAAAAAGTTGGATTGGGCATTTTATTTTGGCTTGGGAATGTCAATACCCATATTTTGTTGTCTCGTTGCATGCCGCTACAAATGTTGTTTAAAACTTTGGTTTCATCATACTTATTGAACAGAATTTTTTACGTTACCCACATATGTCTTTCATTTCCAACTATTTTCTTATTTCAGCATGTTTTTTTCCAGAATAAGTAAATGCAGACCATAAAGCGCTTGCCACAGAGTGTTCATAGTTCCTTGCGCTCAAGTGTTATTCTGTCTGACCTACCAAGGGTTATTGAGGAGTTGATATATAACAGCATTGATGCGAATCTTGAGTAAGGTATTGCTTTTCATGTGGAGAAGGGAAAAAGCAATGTATAATGTCTTCTATGCCATGCATTATCATCAACATACATTTATTCTGTTTGAATTTCAGATTGACATTGCAGTAAACATCAGAGCTTCTTATGTAAAAGTGGAAGATGATGGTATGTACCTATTCTTTTCTTTTTTCTGTAATTTTTTTATTAGATGTTTATCTTCCAAAACCTTATTTCCATGCATCTTACGAATTGCAGGTTGTGGTATTACAAGAGATGAATTGGTTCTCTTGGGAGAAAAATATAGTAAGCCAGAACATCTTTCTCAGTTTTCCTTCATTTCATGAGACTGTTTGTCATGTTAAATTCTGTTGCTGTAAGTAATACATAATACAACATAAAGCAAAATGCTTTTCTGGATGTTCATCTTATTCCACATATATCAGTTGTAGAATAGGGAATTCCTGATCTGCTTAGGACATAACAACAAAAATGACATCCGTTCTGTTTGTTAAATAATAATAATAATATCATTATTATTTATGTAACAAGCTGGGAGCCCCTCCATCAGTGTTAAAAGTTAAAACTGATTATGTTATTTGTTTTTCATTAAGTATAATCTCATTACCTGAAATGTGTGTAGGTTGTGAAAAACAAAAAAAAATACTCAATGCCAGCATGTGGTTCTACTGTGCTAATGATACATACTTTACTTTTACTATAATTGTACAACAGCAACATCCAAATTTCATAATGTGATGGCCGACAAGGGAGCTTAGTTCTAGAAGTTTTGGACTAAATGGAGAAGCACTCGCATCACTTTCTGATATCTCTGTGGTTGAAGTCAGGACGAAAGCTCGTGGGAGACCAAATTCATATTGCAAGATAATAAAGGCATCATCATAACACTGAGATTCTTTAATCTTGATTTATCCATGGTAGTGCATCTGAGTTATTGTGACAATTGCACAGGGATCTAAATGCTTACATCTGGGGATAGATGACAAGAGGGAAGTTGTCGGCACCACCGGTAACTGTTCTATTTTCTCCTTGAAACAGAGTAGTGCCACTATATTCGTAATACTAGTACATAATGTAAGACTGTACAGTCTATTCAAGACCCCGGTCGTGTCTGTTAGTTATATATTTTTTTCATATACTTCAGTTATGATGGCTAGTTATCAGGCCTTTCATCTTTGCAGTTGTTGTTCGGGAGCTTTTTTACAATCAACCAGTACGGAGGAAACAAATACAATCTAGGTATGTGATAATTATTACTACTGTTCGTGTGCAGATGTCTTTGTATTCACAGCTTTGCTCAATATATTTTTCATTGATATTTAGCCATATCATATGTTTTTAGTGAGAAAAAGAAACTACATCATGTGAAGAAGTGTGTCCTGCAAATTGCGCTTATTCATCCACATATTTCACTCAGACTCCTTGATATTGACAGGTTGTCTTTTGTGCTAAGCTTGATGTTTTAATTTTTACATTTATACAATTTTACTTGTATAGCACATATTGACATGACTGTTTTATTAATGCAGTGAAGATGAGTTGCTATGCACAACCTTTTCGTCATCCCCTTTGCCTCTTATATCAAAAAATTTTGGGGATGATGTCTCCAGATGTCTTCATGAGATGACTGCCTCTGACCACGGCTGGGTTCTTTCAGGTCACATATCTGGACCTGCAGATGTGTTTTCTACGAAGGTAAAGTCACTGTTTAAGCTATGCCCTGTTGAAGCTGTTTGATGGCGTGTTTTCAGCAAGTTCAATTCTCCTTTTCAGGATGTCCAATACTTGTGTATCCTCCTCACTAATCCACTGTTATATACTTCTATTTGCTATCTTCAAATTCTTGGAGACGTCCTTGACTTCTCAAAGATATCAACTCAAGACTCGTGAATAGGAACCCGATTCATAATATGCTCAATAATCTGGCATCTGGTTTTCAATCTTCTATTATAAGGGGGGATGAAGAAATTGATGTTCAGAGCAGGAAGAGGCAGAAGACTGATATCTACCCTGCTTTTATACTAAACTTTTACTGCCCTAGATCCAGCTACGATCTACATTTTGAGCCTACAAAAACCATTGTGGAATTCAAGGTGGTTCACTAAAACTCTATGCTTTTGAGTTTCCTTGTTTACAGTAAGCTTCATTTGTATCTAATGTTTGGTTTAGCCACCTCTTGTACAATACCCTGGGGTTCTCCTAATTATTAAAATAGGTGGTTCTCCTGCCGGTTACTTTTTTTTTTTTTTTTTTTGGTTAAAAATGTAGCTAACGTTCCTGTATGAATAGGACTGTGTCTTAGGCAAAATGTATTTGTGCCTATTTGGAAACATGGCATTATGTTGTTTCATCTGTAAATAGTTTACTCTCTGTAGCTGGCTAATTAATCTCCGTTATTCTTCCCACTTCTAGGATTGGCGAACCATCTTGCTTTTCTTTGAACAAACTGTGACAGACTACTGGAAGAAGCATCAAATGCAATCACGAAAAGGTTAGACAATGCAACCTCAATGTTCCTTGCTTATGTCTTTGTGAAATGGACAATTATTGGTGTGAATGCATTGTAACCTTTTATTGGCAGATGGAGCTTGCGCTGATGGTACCCATGTGCCTAAGAAAAATCATGGTTGGTTTCTTGTTGAACAGACTTCAGTTTTGTAACCTTTTAATATGTTATAAGCTTCTGAGCTTTTCTCATACGGTACTTTTGCAGTGAAATTAAATAAGGACCTCCTGAAAGATCATAATGTGCAGAACGTGAAAGAGTACGCTGACTTCGAAAGCACTAAGCCGAAGAATGCAGTCAGAGACACTAACAGTGATATGAGTTCCACAAGAGCAACAAGAAATTCACGCTGCTTTTCTTCTGTCATGGAGCCATGCATTCAGAATGTCGGTTTCTCTGGAAGGATCACTAATTCATGCCGCCCATATGACAATGTTTCCACTATTGATTACAAGTTAGGGTATACACAAAATGCATTCTCCTGAAAGTCTCAGTTATAAGTGGTTAGACAATGGCCCTTCCCAGTTAGATGATGATATTTCAAGTGTTAACCCAACTTGTTGGAAAAGGCAAAGGACAGAAGGTATATTCCATCAGTATGCATATTCTGGTAATCTTGGAATGCTGGAAGATGTGCCAACTGAAGGTTTTTTTGCTCACAAACAAGAGTCTGAGCTGATTGCTCCAGAAGTTGAAATACCAGAATCTTGCTTCAGGGCTCTCAATAGGCCAGACGGAATGATGTCTGATTCTGTGCAAAACAAAACCAACCTAAAGGCACAAACCTCAGGCTGGGATGGATTATATGACAAATTTGATAAGTTAAATGGGGATTGCTTACTCAATGAAGCCACAGAAACAATCACTAATATTTCTTACCCAGAGATGTTACAGTTCAGTAATGGATTTTATCATGATGGTGGTAGCACTTCCAGGGGCTCCTGTAGAGTTTTGAGAAAGTTCAGTGCCACTAAGAAGTTGGGGACTGCAGCTGGATGTGTTGAAGGGCTAGAGGCTGATGCTATTAACCAGATGAATTTCCCTTATATTCATGCTCCGTGGAACAGTGACTTGATAGATAGGTCCTCCATCAAGGATACTTTAAATCATTTTCCTCATACATCCTTGTTGGCTGATACGCCTTGCAGTCATCCACGGACCTTGCACACAGTTTACAGGAAATCAGATAAATGCTTTAGTTCTTGGAACTGTGAAAATGTTGACAGCAATGTGAGATTTGATTTGGACACATTTAACATTGATTCGTCTATAATATTTGAAGGAACTAAACATTTCAGTAACTTTGACAATGAAATACAGCCGCTTAATTGCTTCAATAATAAGTGTGGTTCAACCGACCAGCTTGGTTCTGAAGAAGACCTGATAACTTGGAAATCAAAATTCAACATGAGGTTGTCAGTCAATGTTTCTCCTGAGAGAAGTGATAATGGTTGCGGTTCGAATGTTCCTTCTTCAAATATGGCAAATGGCAGCCTGTTTACTCAAGATCTGCTGAATCAACACAACTCTGGACTAAATCAGAGACCCAAGACTTCCAAGGGTAGTAGATTTAGGAGTCATTCTGCTCCACCATTTTATAGAGGGAAACTGAAATTCTCTAGATTAAATGTGCCACTGAGCAAACCGAGCACAGATAGCGATAAAGATATCTGCATCAATAACCCCGAAGGTACATTTAAACCTTGGCCCTTTTTGAATTGCATTTTTAGAACTAACATTACACACTTCTAATCAAATGCAGACAATGCACCTGCACCTGTGGATATCTCATGTATGAGTTCAACCCAGCCTGTTCCTGAGACTGATAGCGGTGAATTTCCAGACCTAAATTTCAGGTATACTTTACTTTCAAAAAAATAAATTTCAGGTATACTCATGTTGCCTAGTTTCTTGGATATACCTTGTACTTGAAAATATCTTTCTAAGCCCGTTACTATACACTCTCATTTGGAATAGCTCGAACAGATTTGTGAAAATGTCTGAAGTTGCATATTCTGATGGGATTGAGGACTCAACTGCTCAAATTAATAAATGGCGAGACGATCCTGTCCAGCATACAGTTAAGCTGCATTTGAGTTTGTGATACTGATACTAAAATAGTGAAAGTTCCATACGTCCTTGCTACTTTGTGTCTTGCTATCTTCTTAGTGCTTTATCTCCCTTTGTAGGCTTTGAACTTGCCACATGGTCCTGTTGGATGCTATGATGATATACTTAGCATTTCTTCCGGGACCTTACATCTCTCTTGTAGTTCGCTAATTCCTGAATGTGTTGACAAGAACTGCTTTGAGGAGGCAAGGGTTTTGTTGCAGCTGGACAAGAAATTTATTCCCGTCATATCTGGCGAAACTATCCTCCTTGTCGACCAGGTTAAAATTTTCTCATTTAGCAAGGAGGTCATAATTGATAAACATGATTTTTTTAGGGCTTTGACACCATTGTTATAGATTCTAGCATATTATCTATTCCTATTATTTTGGTTGGAATAATCATGTTGTGGAAATACTATTTAATGCTTGCTGCATTTGGATCAGTTAAATCATTGGCAAAATGCTCATGATGTGTATCTGCTACCTAAATTTTTGTTCAGGAAACCTTTTGGTCAGCTTTCTTATTACTACTATAGTTCTAACTATTTATAAGGAAATACTTAGCCTTTTATATCGTTAAGTGCTCAATAGCTTCTACTTATGAAATGCTGATGAAGTGGTTTTTCAAAAGTTAGCTGTTATGCTGTTGTACAGCATGCAGCTGATGAAAGGATACGTTTAGAGGAGCTCCGTAGCAAGGTTGTTAATAATGACCAGGAACAACTATTCAACATTGTTTTAGGCTTTTCATACTCATACACTGATGCGATCTGCAGGTTTTATCAGAAGGACACGGAGTTAGTTACTTAGACTCTGAGGAGGAATTGGTATGTGGCATAGCATTCATTAACTTGTTTTAATACTAATATGTGATATTCAATATTTCACTAACCCCAATTTTCTTTCAGTCTCTCCCTGAGACTGGGTTTCAACTGTTCCAGAAGTATGCTGAGCTGATTCAGAAATGGGGCTGGATCATCAGCAACGGAGAGCAATTGCCTGAATCATTCAAAAAGTAGGTGCTTGCCTAACATAACATTTGTTTTTTTGGGGGATTTCTTTTTTCCTTTTCTTTGGGGCTCTATAACGAGGTTTTGCATGTGTTACGATTGTCCTCTTTTTTTAAGCTTTGAAGGCAAGCTGTGTCCTTTATTAAGGTACTTCAAATCCTTAAAAAAAAAGACCTGTTCTTTTAGGTTTTGCTAGTCAGTTAATGTTAACATTACATTTAGGTCATTGTTATCTGAGAATGGTTTGTTCACATGGTATCTGAGTTGCCTGAAGAATTTCATGAATGAAATGTTAACATTGTCTTGTTAGTTAAACGAATTTAGCTTAGCTCAATTGGTGAAAAGTGTGTCTGTTCACTGGTTGGACTCCTCTCTAGTCTCTACCTTAAGTTTCTATCTTTCTCAAAAAAAAAAAAAAAAAAATCCTCCTTTGTTGTTTCTCTTTTTTCATTATTATGGATGGCTTCACCATTCTCTAACTATTCTTTAAGTGCAAAAGCCATTCACCTCATCTATATAGATTGAATATATGCTGTCATTTGATCATTTACTTTGTATGTTTTAGGAACATGAACATTCTGAAGAGACAAGTCCGTCTTGTTACTCTTGTTGCTGTAAGGAACACCCTTTCTTCTTTCTGTACCGTTCAACATGTTTGAAATTGCTGATTGTATATGTTTTGCTTAATCTGCTGGACATGGTGGCTTTTCTGTCTCTTATCAGTTTATGTACATGGTTTCTCCTAATCTGCTGGACATGATTGTCTATAGATTTGTATTTCTATTTATTCTCTGTTTGCATTTTGTAGTAACAAATAGACTATCAAACCAACTTATCTAGTATCCATAAATTGTGCATAGATTATTGGCAAGAACGAGTTGAAAAGGTGAACCCAGAACTGTCATATGTCAAATATCTGCAGAGGTAACAACTGTATAATGTGGTATCTATGTACACTAAATATCTTCTATGGTGCACAGGTTCCATGTATTTTGGGTGTCAAATTGACTGGGAAAGATCTCATGGAGTTTATTTGGCAGGTAACTGCCACCATCTTATGGTGTAGTGTACAACTTATATTTTTTTTACTAAAACATTCTCGTTCACCTGCACAAAAAGTTCTATGAATGAATGACCCAGATTTTTATCTCAATACTTTCTGGACTGAAAATGGTATGTGGAGCCTGGACTCTTTGGAAAACATTGGAACCGATGTGTCTTTGATGGATTGGTGCCTACTGCCTAGCTTAGTGGCAGCCAGGAGCCTTGCTGCTTGCTGCAGATGAACCATAGCTCTGAATTATCTGGGGCTCCGGGGCTTTACCTCTTGACAGTCCTAGTCCCCGATGGGTAGTGGTTAGCAGTTTTTGTGGTGGTTGTTTCTATAATTGTCACCGGCGAGCATGTAATCGACATTCCTGTATGCATGTGTGGTTTATTCAGGGTTCTTTATCTGTTTTCCTTCTATAATATAACGGTACACAACTGTCCTGCATGTTTGAGAAAAAAAATTGCATGCGGGGATTTTGTTAAGAGTTCATTTACCTTTAGTCATGCTACCTATTACTGTTTCTTCCAGCTTGATGAGACCGATGGATCGTCAGATATCCCCCAGCAGTTCTCCGTATTCTTAACTTCAAAGCTTGCAGAGGTTACTACTTATACCCCTCTCCCCCTGTAATTTTCATTGATGCAAGCATTTCTGTTCACTTTGATAAAATATTGCTTTTGATGTTTCTTGGTGGCTTACTGTAGGAGCGATCATGTTTGGCGACCCCTTACTACCATCTGAGTGCTGTCTGATTATTGAAGAACTGAAAGCAACATCTCTATGCTTCCAGGTAAGAAGATTGTTGAATCCTCGGTCCTTGTCTCTGCTGTTACTCTGGTACAGTGATGCAGATAAGCTGTTACTCTCTTGCAGTGTGCTCATGGGCGCCCAACTACTGTGCCCATCTTGAACGTCGCATCCCTCCACGAGGAGCTGGCGAGGCTCCAATTGCTGAGTGGAAGGCAGGCAGATACCTGGCACGGCTTGGGGCACCATGAACCCAGCCTTGAGCGTGCTCAGATGCGCCTCGAACGACTGAGAAAGCTACGCCGGGGGCTTGTAGGCTGTAGCTGTAGGACAATAGCAAAATGGTTTGAATCAGATTGAAGGCTGTATAGTTTGTAGAGAAGTGAGTGAAATTTGATTGTGCTGTACAATTGACAATTGTACATGTACTAGGTATTCATTCATGACGAAGAGATAAAACGGCGCCCATCACCATCACCTGACAGGCGAGTGGATTTTAGATAAAACGGCGCCCGCCACCTGACAGGGCTAGTGGGGTTTGCCACGGCATGTTGTAAAGTATGTACGTTCTGGTTTGTTAGTTGTTACAACAATTCATGCCATGGAAATCTATGTAAAACTCGTCAACCGTGCCAATGTGATATTAGTTAAGGTTGAAATGGGTGTGATACCTTTGTGAAAGCCGCAACGCTTGTTTCCTCTAGCCAACACCATTACACCAACAGCCAATTGCCGCATGTTTGCAAATGATGTTTCTTATTCTTCTCTTTTAGAAAAAGGTATTAAAAATACTCCCTCCAGTGAAAAATACTTGACCACACTGTAATTTGGTGGAATAGTATTATGAGGATGAGCCGATGAGGTGACCAGATTTTTGTTTTTTTTATTAGGAACAGAACGAGGATTTTCTTTTTTTAGCTTGAATGAGTTGTTTTTAATAGAAAACGCTTGAATGAGGATGAACTAATCAGACCAGATCGCTTCTTCTATCTCAACCTGCCAGTGGGCTAAATCCTATTGGGCCAAGGTACATTGGCCTATAAATTTATATGCAGCCCGAGGCACGGCGGCCTGGCCCACAGCACGAGGTTTTGGGCTGATACAAGCATGGCCCGACATGGCATCGAAAGTGGGCGGGCTGGCCCGCCTGGCGGGTCAGCACGGCACGGTACAGGTTTACTGCCGACGAAATTGGCCCAATAGCTCCCTACTGTTGGCCCAATGGCTAAAAGCCCAAGCCCGCTACATCCCCATCCCCACTAACCCTACCCTACCCTTCTGTCCAAAACCCCACCCCGCTTTAAAAAATCGCTAGGTTCCCCGCCAAGACGACGCCAGTGTCTCGCGACCGCGACTCCACGAAGTCGCTCGCCCACCGCCAGACCCTCCATCCCCCCTCAAGCACTCGGGGGCTTGTTTGGATAGAACCCTGGACTAGTTGTCTTGGCTATTCACCTGTTTGAGAGTTGCTTGTAAACATGTTGTGTTGTTTGGTTGATGCCTTGGAAGTCAGCTTGGTAGAGAAGTCGGTTGCTCAGCTTGCTTGGGTTACACTTACCATTGTGTGCGAGTGCCAAGACTAGTTTGATATGAATCGCTTCATTAATGAAATAATTATTGATATATGGAGGATTTCACATCATGAGAATAAATAAACCAAATATCTTATATAAAATAAGCCATTATATTTTTCAGTGGAGAACAACACATTATGAAACAAATAAACCATGAACTCATGTCCCAGACAAAAAGTAATTAACTCATATGAGCTCTATTCATAATTTCTCACACAAAAGTTTACACAAGAGTTTTCAAGCTACAGGCTAACAGATATTGCAACTTAAGATTACATAATAATTAGTTGATGCACATAGGCTACCCCAAGAGTCTGAAACTTCTCCATAAACGTCAACTACACTATCAACTTTGGGAGAGCTGGCGAAGCCAAGGGGGCTGGCACCCCTAACATCATGTCAATTTTTTAATGTAATATATAATTTAGCAATCTACACTAAAAAAATATAATAAAAGCTTTTGTTGTATATTTTTTTATGACTTCTAGACAACAAAGTCATATAAATTCACAAATTTTCTTCGAAAGCAGACCTATATGTATAATAATTTTTGGCTCCATCGTGAGACAGACATATCATCCACACGGAAATAACAACATGCATGGTTGAATGTTAAATAGTGAATAAGTTTAGAAAAATAAGAGCCTAGCTCCGTGCAAGAATCCAAACAAATAAGCCACACTCTTTTCTTATATGGTCGAAAACTCTTCGACCGGCCTTTATGCATAATTGCTAGCTCCGCCATTGTTAGAAGCACCTAATCAAGGAGAAATTCAGATATAAGTGCAGGCCAATTTGTAGCTTTTGCCCTTGATTTGATCCTGCAGCTCACCTCCCTTACTCTTAGCATTCATGCTGCTTTCTCCTGTATCCATTGAGTGAACTACAGGGAAAAAAAAATATATGTGAAGAAAACGGCAAGCAACATTACAGAAAAATATTGATAATAACTAGCCAAAACCCCGCGCAACTGCGCTAGGAAGATGGAAATCGCAGGGGTAAACAGGAAAATGGATATTAGTGGAGGTGTCATCAGGCGCAAGATCTAAAATGCGTAATACAGGAAGAAGTCCAGGCCAGGCTTTGCTTTTGTAGTAGAGATAGTCCAACGGATTACACATAGCCTGGTCACATTTTTTACTACATCTACGATAGTCAAGGTGAAGGGCGACATGTCGGAAGCCACAGACTTGTGTCCTGCAATTCATGAAATGTTTTACATAGCTGAATTGACATAGCATGAAGGAGGGATGCGGGCACACCTGACGGCCGCTGGCGTGGCTGGCAGGGGCTGGAGCCGGTGGGACGGTGAGGCAGGAAGAAGCGGAGGGGATGGGCAGGCTTGGCAGGCAGCGGCGTCGCCGACGGGGGCGGAGCGCCGAGGCGACGCGACGGAGGAAGCTGGGCAGACCTGACGGGCACCGGCGAGGGCGGCGAGGCGAGGCGTCCTGTGGCGGCGCGTACAGAGACGACGCGGGGAGAAGCAGGGGGACATGCGCGGCCCAGGCGACGATCCCGCTGTGGCTGGTGCGGCGGCGTACGTGCCGGCGCCGGCGCGAAGGCGGGCGGGCGGAGCGGCGTTGCGGTGGATGGAGCAGCGGAGGCGCGTAAGCTGCGTTCTTTTTCTTTTTTTTTTTTTTTTTTACTGGTTGGCGGAGCGACGGAAAGGGGCTGGAAGGTTGTAAAGCCTTTTTTTTTTTTCTCTCTTTCCGTTTTTTTTTTCTTTATAACTGTCTGGCGCTTGAACGGAAGGGGCTGGAACCTGTGGGTAAAGACTAAAGAGGCGACGTGGCACAACGAATGATCAGTAAATGGTATACCAAAATAAGGTTAATGGATAGATGTGATAACAAGTCTTACAAGCTACTAGTTCAGTAATTGAGAATGAGAATTAAAATGTGTCTGTACGGACCTCATATTTATCATATCTTTGGTAAGACAACATAAATCCCTCAACACCTCACTGAAATGCCAAAGGATGTTGGGTTCGGTTGGTTCTTACAGAAAAATATTGATACTCTGGTAACAAGTCCTCAAGTCCGAGTTCGAATATCGGTGGGAGCGAATTTAAGGTTGAGACATTATTAAAAATACCAAAAATATAAGGGTTGGGGGTTTCCTTTCCCCGACTTCGGTCAAAAATACAAGCTCAGATCTTTTTATCTGTTCCATTATATAGCATCCGAGCTCTGTACTAGACAACATAATCAGGATTCAGGAATCGGTTCTATGTCCATCTGAGCATCATATGAAAAAAAAAATGTAAGAAATAAATTCACATGCTCGAGATTTTTACATGCCGTCATTTTGTACAAGTGCTTTAATAAATTTATTAAATGGCAAGCGTGTTACCTACTCATTCTTCCATACATAAAGGTAAAATATAAAAGGCAATATAATAATGGAAGCTATTTGATAGGATAACAGTACGCACATGCTAAAAGTAAGCCTAATTTCACATGCTAAGGGAAAATGTCGATCTGATTGTGTAGCAATAAAATAATGATTAGGAAGTTATACATCTACTAGTATATTGCCCGTGCTAACGCAACGGCTTTATTTCAAGGATTCACATGAGAATACCAAAGATCGACATTTTTCGATAGCTTAAGTCACACGCAATTGTGTATAATCATATATATTATTTATAAATTTTTTGTGTCCCTCTTCAAAATGTCAACTAAGAATTCCATTCTCAGCTTTTTTTTAAATGCATCATTGGAAGAAAAATGAAGTAGTATCAACGACAATGATATATGGAATAAGATACGTCTAGATCTTTGTTCCCACTGGCCAATGGTGGCGAGGTCCACATTGTTAATTTGTTGCAACTAAAGATTGCTAGGGGAGCAATGAGCAATGGAGTACAAGTACGAACCATAATCGAGACGGAATCCATCCGGTGCACATCGCCACGGCTGTATCTCGGTGTCATCGCCGACCGGTCTCCACTCTCCATTGGTAAAGGAACCGTTTTCTAGATAGCCAAAATGGCTTATATTAGGATTCAGATCTCCATTATTTTCACACATCAAGATTCAAGAAGGCAAGAGAGGGGCGAGTATACCGGCATGTGGCGGATGCTCGCCTCGGCAGGGAGGGTCGAACAAGACCTCGGCCGCAGCGCTGCTCGCCCGTTGATGCGAGATCACCTCCGTGTAGGCATCACCTCTGTAGGCGTCCATGCTACTCTTCATGACGGTGATCCTCGATGAACTCCTTTATCATGGTAGGTCGAGACGCGAGGTTGACGTGTTGTGACACTGGGGGGTGGTGGCGGCACCGGTGCCTGTTCTAGATGGATTCATATGTACTACTTGTTTGTCTCTACTGCAAGCGATCCAGCGTGTTTCAAATGGCATAGCAAGGAAACAGAAAGGCGAAAAGAAATCGAAAATGGATATTTATAGAAAGAAGAATATGAAAAAGAATGAATGGATATGCCTTGCATGTGCAGTCTTGGCGTCAATCAAGCAAAGCAACGACATCGCCAAGGGAGACTTAATTTGCATGATGATTAATTTGCATTTGCATGCGGGGCTGCAGGCCGATTGCGGTTTTTATGTCAAGGGGCTCACAAATAAGAATGGTAAAGGCCATTGGTTGGGGGCTCCCACCCGCGGTTCAAATCCTGGGTGTGACACTTTATCCCTGGATTTATTTCGGATTTTCCTGCCAATGCATTAAGTGGTAGGCGGCGTCCCGTCGATAGCGGGCGCCGATGGTGACTTCGAACTTCAAGATTTGCCGCTCGGTCCTTCAAGGTGCTCATAGGGGTAGGGTTTGCGTCGCGCGTGTTCATAGGGGTGAGTGTGCGTGCGTGTTGAGCGTCTGCGTTGTACTTTGTAATTAAAAAGATTGCGGGTTTTTATATTGGACTTAAAAAATAGCAATGTCCCGTGCATGCACACGGTTGATTTTTGTTTCTATCTTTCGGACAATGGAGTGGGTGTGAGTTTGGTTCACCCGCGTGATTAACGGCGGCACAGCGTCAGACTTTTGTTAGGGTGCGGGCGGCTGATAAGGTTGACACAACCAATCTTGACCTTTGGATTATAAGTGAGTAAAGAGGGGAGAAAGTTTGAGATTAAATCCTGGTGTTAATTTTGAAAGATGCTATTTTTCTGGGTACAATTACGTGTGTGGACGGTTGGAACTCCTCAATGTGACGATTTTTGGTGTGGACATAGAAAAGAAAACTGGTGCATTAGTAGGGTAGATTAATCAACAATGACAAAGGAAACTAATAATTGCAGAGGAAAAAAAAAAAAAAAAGATCTGTACTATGCCGGTCCAGGCAGCCCAGGGTTCCATCAAACAGAGTCCAAGCAAATTTGGCCGAACAGGCCCTCACTCCGTCACTTGCAAGCCGCACCCGCATGCACCGTCCCCTTCACGCGGGCGTCTTCCTCGGCGGCAGCGCATGGCTACCTCCGCTCCTCCCTTGCGATGTGGCGGCTCCCCTCCTGGCTCCTGCCTCGGCGGGCGCGCGGAGGTCGCGCCTGGAGGGAGGCTCCCTCTCCGACTCCGTCGCAGCGCTACGGCCGGGACCTCAACTCCCTACGCGGGCCCGACAGGCCGTGCCTGGGCCGCTGGCCAGGCACGAGGCCTGCTTTGGCACGGCCTGCGTGCCTTGCCGGCCCGTTGGCTATCCATACATTGGCCCAAGAGCACAAACCCATCGATATCAGGTGGCGCGCGGCGACATTTCGAGCGACGCATTTCCCCAATTCCTCCCGCCCGAAGAAGCCCCAAACCACCACCACCCAAATCCTCTCTCTCTGCCACCGGCCGATGGGCGGCGCCGCCATGGCCGATGACGACGACTTCGCGCCGCCGCCGCCGCCGCCGCCCCCCGCGCGGAGGAGGCGGAGGCGTGTACCAGGTGGGCGGCGTGCCGGTGGAGTTCCCGTACAAGCCCTACGGGACGCAGCTGGCGTTCATGGGGCGGGTCATCGCCACGCTCGACCGCGCGCGGCGGCAGGGGCGCTCCCACGCGCTCCTCGAGTCGCCCACGGGCACCGGCAAGTCGCTCTCCCTCCTCTGCTCCGCGCTAGCCTGGCAGCGGCATTACCCGCCCGCTCCCCTCCCGCCCCCGCCCCCGCCCCCGCCCCCGCCCCCCCCCGATCCATTCCTCCACGGCGGAGGATTTGTCCCCGATGATACCCAGCCGCAGGCGACGCCAGGTGCGCCCGGCTCTTCCTTTCCTCCCGCTTCTAACGTTCGGGGTTCTTGGACTAAGAACTGCTCTTTCTTGTCGCTCATTTTGGGGTTCTTGATTGCTCAGTCGTCCCGGAGAAGGCTGCCATGAAGGGGAACGCCCCGATAATCTACTACGCGACGTAGGATCTCTGTCTATTAACTCGAATTGATGAGGGGATTGGATGCCCTTGATTGATTTATTTGTTGCTTCTGTTTCTGATTTCTGAAGGAGGACACACGCGCAGATAACCCAGGTTATCCGGGAGTACCGCAAGACGTCGTACCGAGTGCGCATGGCCATCTTGGTAACGCCTATTTCCATCTGAATTTATTTTATTTCTTGCCTTATTATCTGGTAAGAATAAGAAAGAGACGTTGTACTCATCATCCAACTAGAGTAGCAGAGGCAAATATAATCAAGACTACTGTTTAGAATCTGTACTTTGGCAATGCAGGCCTCAAGGAAGCACTACTGTGTCAATCAGGTTGCTTGCGCGAGCGACAACATTGATGAGCAATGGTACTGTACATAATAGATTACCTCTCACAAAGCTCTTGCATTGTCATTGCTAACCGAACTTCTAACTGAACTTCCCTCATCAGCAAGTCGCTGCTAGACGAGATGGATCAAGGACATAAAGGTTGCCCAGAATTCAAGTGAGGTTTCCTATCTTTTCAATCTCAGAACATATAATTAGCCAGGATAGCATCTTTTTCTCTTGGAATTTTAATGCAATCACTTAAAACTTGCAGGAATGCTCAGAAAGTAAGTTGGCATCCGTCCCTTCAGATTGGTGGCTGCTATGAAGTTCACGATATTGAAGATCTTGTCAGGGTTGGACGAAAAGCAAAGGGTATGTAAATATCTTTTAGTTGCGCTTTGTTTCCTACTGAGGATAGTCTGGCTCTGATCTCGTCACTGCTCATACCGATTCAACTATCTATTTTCCTGTTATTGTCAGGATGCCCGTATTTTGCTGCACAACACATGGCAGAAGCAGCACAATTGGTTTTCTGCCCATATAATTATCTCATTAGTCCGATTGTCAGGAGAGCAATGGACATTGATATCAGCGGTTCCATCATTATTCTTGATGAGGCACAGTAAGGCTTCATTTCTATGTCTGTTTTTCATCTACCTGTTGATTTCCTTGTACTTCTATAGTTTATCAAGCAAACTACAATAGTTTTTATGTGACCCTCATTATATTCATAGAAATTATAGCTTTGTGAAATGATTGATCCTGAATTCCACTTATTTATCTTCATATTGTGTCCTCATTTTTTCAGCAACATAGAAGACATAGCACGTGAAGCTGGCAGTGTTGATATTGATGAAGAATCACTTTACTGTAAGTAAAACCATGATTGTTCAGTTAAAATTCATGTTCTTTTAAAATTGAAAACAAGTGCTAAAGTTAATTCACTATGGCAAAGTGTTGCAGGGAGAACTTCAAACCTTGGCCACTGATGAGGCTGTTGCAATGATATACCAACCCTTGCATGATATTATTCAGGTACTTCTACAGGAAGAGAAGATAGTTAACTGCCCTGTTCTTTTCCAGAGAAAGGAAGAATAGTGTTAATAGTTAGTATTAACATTACTCTTAGTAAGCTTTTAGTACTTCTGCAGGGTCTTATTGGTTGGATTTCTGAGCGGGAGGACAATCTGCATAATCTTGAGTTTGGACATCCCGCTTCATAGTATGTAGTCTGAAACTCTTTTAGTTTCATATATGATTTATTGTTTTAACTCGTCTTAAAAGAGATGTGATTGCCACTTCATCTTCCATGTGTGTAGATGGTTAAACACAATGCAAAAGAAAAATATGCAGTTTATCACTGTAATCTAGTCAACTACATTTTGAGAAATTGATGCATTGCTTGATCGTGTAACATAAGTTGACAAATTCACTTGTAGTTAACCATGGCCATTAGATTGACTAGTTTTAGCCTATTATGTTTTCAAATGTTGAGCCATTACTTGCTTAGAAACATAAATTGATGCTAGCAACTTATCACTATTCATGCCTAATTGTTAATATATTATCTGAAAGAAAGAAAACTATTTCATTGATATTTAAGAAACAAATTTTGGGTTTGCTAAATATATCCATGAACTTTGACCGCGTAACCCATTAGAATCACTAAATGTGTACAATACAGCACTGTTGTTTTTCTGACCATCAATGGACTTAACCTTTTGTAATCATCAGTTGGACTGGTGAAAAGGCAATGAATGAACTTCAGCGGGCTGGTATTTCTCCAATGCATTTCCCAGTATTGCAAGAATGTGCAACAAAGGTGCTTCTTATATCACAGTGCAGTTGTTGCATATGTTGATCTATCTTTTATGTGGCTGTAAAACATTAAGATTTTCAACTTTCTTCTTGCTTTAGGCGATTAAAGCTGCTTCTGATGCTGAATCAGAGGGATCACACTTAAGTGGCGGTCCTGCTATGACACTAGAGAGTAAGCAGTAGAGTGGTGATTACTTTATTTAATTCACCTTGAATACACTTAATAACCCAATGATATTATACAATTTTTTTTGCAGGTCTGTTCTCTTCGTTGAGTTACTTTTTTGCTCAGAAAGGGCGCAAATTGTGTGATTATCAACTTGCTTTGCAGCGTTTTTGTTAAAAAGGAAGGTAGCAAGCTTGTTTATCCTATTATAAGTTTTTCCTGTTAACATGGAAGTAGAGTAACAGAACATTTGTGAATATAATTAATCCTCTAGATCTTACAGCTTAGATCCTGCAATTGAGACATTAGTTGTACTGTTCTTGAAGTCAAGAACTTGGTTGCTGATTTAATTTGATAAAGTTGTATATATGCTTGGATATCCAACAAGCTCTATTCCATTTTCAAATTCAAGGAGCAATTTGTGTAATTTCATCATATGAACCATTTACAGGCAAGGAAGAAATTTCTTCAAGTTGCACAATGAGTTTGTGGTGTCTCAATCCTTCTGTTGTTTTTCAAGAAATTGCAGATCGAACACTTTCGTAATTCTGACTTCTGGGTAAGTCTGCATAGTACTTTTATTGCTTATCAATAAGTTGGTAAAATGGCCCTTTAAGCAGCAGATATTTAATTAGATGGTCAATGTGAAACTTAGAAGGAGAAAAAAATGGAAGAGGAACTAGACATGTTGCCGGTAGCTAGTTTGAATATATCAATCCTTTGAACTGCACATCGGTTTGGAACTGTATAACTGAACATTTCATTTCTTTTGTTCTTGGGAGGGACAAATAGGCAGTGACTGTCTGTAACAGGCCTAAGAGCAACCGCAATGTTGCAATAAGGTGACCTTAAGCATTTATTGTGGCTCCATAAATGTACCTTATACATTGTGGGCAAACACCTTAAGCTAATGTACACCTCAAGCTTGTGGCCAACCATAAGAGAATAAAAAAACAATTGAATCTATCTCCCATCATTTCTCTTTCTGAGTTTTGATGCCGCCCAAAGAATAGAGAAGGGAGAGCGGGAGAATCATCTGGACCCACCTTAATTCTATGCCATTGTGGAATCTGACTTTAGTTGTTGCTCACAGAAGTGAACCCCACCCTTAATGTCAATGTTGTGCATGCCCTAAGTAAGCCTTTTTTTTGGACCAAGATAGTAGTTGGGCTGCTGACGTCGATGGCTTGCGTGTCAAGATAGAAGTCTAGTCGGGTTTAGGATTATAAGATATATAGATATAGATACAAATATATATATGGACAAGCCCTAGTGTAAAATGTTTTCATTACCTAGTAGTCACATGGTCCAACTGAGATAGGTACTATGTTATGCCACTTTTGAGGTTCTTATAAATTGCCTTGTTAGTCTCTCCAGTGTCAGATAATTTACAGCTCTGAAAGACTGAAACTACATGTATCTGCAGAACACTTTCACCAATGGGTTCCTTTACATCTGAACTTGGTGTCCAGTTTGAGGCTTGCATGGAAGCTCCTCATGTAATTAATGCTGATTCTCAGGTACGTATGTTGCTAGTTGCCTGCTGTATCATGTCATAACCGCATGGTGATGGATTTGTGTTATTGGGAGTGGAGTAGAGGAATCAAGATAATACTGTTTCTTGATTCTGAAATTCTAAATATTTTTTTTGGTGACAGACAGTAGTTGGTAAAACCAGGATGTGATTTTTCCTCCTGCAGATAGAGTAATAGACACTAGTTCACTTTTGTCCAATGCAAAATTTGTGCAAAAGTACTTGAACTCACTATTGGAAGTGAGTATTTCCTGTCTCATCTAAGGGAAAGAAGAGAGGTGTGATTTGTATATGCAAGCTTTATCTGATGGCATATTTTGGCATGCCAATGTACCAATATGTAATTACATGAAGTGCTTTAGTAAAGTTACATTATTGAGATAATATGCTTGTCTTGAACTTGATATGCACTACACTATATATCACAATTAAAAACTTCTGTTTAGAGCTGGTTTATTAGCCTTGTTGTACTTATGGTAGTTTGTAGGAAGACTTGTGAATTGATTCTCATTTTCATCAGTTTAAAGGCTGGTTAATTTGTCCCTATACTTCCAGCGTAGAAATGTTTTTTGCTAATGAGCTCTAACACTTAGTTTCTTTATGACCTGTATGTGGAGTTGTGGACCTTTTTGTGGTTAGAAGAAAGATTAGCAAATATAATCTATGCCAAACAGTAGTTATTACTTGCATTTTTTTTCAGTCTATCTTGGCTTTGCAGGTTTTTGCAACTGTGCTATCATCTGGTCCAACAGGTGAAATATTGAATGCTAGCTATAAAACTGCAGACAATTCATCTTTCCAGGTAACTTTTCATTGAATTATATATATGTTAGTAATCCTAATTTAAAAATATTATTCTATTTTTACATATTGTTTTAATTTTTTCCCCGTTTTTACATAGGATGAACTTGGAGCTTAAGCTAGAGGAAATATGCAGAATTGTGCCTGGTGGTGCTCTAGTGTTTTTCCTAGCTACAAGTTGATGGACAAATTGCAAATGCGCTGGTCTCAGACAGGTCAATGGGCACGGCTTAATGCTCAAAAACATGTGTTTGTTGGTAAGATCTTTTGAAGCATTTCAAAACGCCATTTCACTAATGATAGAAGACGGTATTATGTCATGTTCGATTTTCTGTGTTTATTCAAAACTTGTTTGTTTCAGAGCCTAAGGGAAGCAGTGAGGAACTCGATCCTGTTTTAAAAGGGTACTATGATGCAATCCTTGGTAAGGCTCCTGTCAAGAAAGGCAGAGGTGGTTCAAAACAAATAGTGAAGAATCGAGTGACAAAAAAAATCGTCACAGGAATCAGTGAAAGCAGGAGCTGCTCTTCTTGCAGTTTGCCGTGGGAAGGTGACTTTATTACTAAATGTTTATATTAATTTATGTACATGTTTAAATCCTACTACAAATTCTTATGCATAATGTTGTGTGTATGCAAACGACCATTACCTTATGTTTTGCTGGCTCCTAATTTTATTTCTAGGTATCTGAAGGCATTGACTTCGCTGATGACAATGCTAGAGTTGTGGTATCCTTTGTTTCCCTTTGATATTTAAATTGTATGCTCTAGAAAGTTCAGTATCAAAAACTTGCCTCTACTATCATGTAGCATGATCGGTATACCTGTTCTGATATAAATATAATACAATAAATTATTTTGATATTCATCTGTTTCCTTAACCAGACATAAGGTCATTGTTGGAATTCCTTTTCCAAATGTGTAAGTTTGTTTCCTTTTTTTCTGTTTTAGCTTTAGTAAATAAATTCAATGTGTTTTTTTTTTTTTAAATTTAGATACTAACATTGATTCAACATGGATTAGAAATGATGTTCAAGTAAAGCTGAAAAAGAGATATAATGATTCATACAAATCATCAAAACATTTGTTAAGTGGGAGTGAATGGTACTGTCATCAGGCATTTCGTGCTTTAAATCAAGCTGCAGGTATTTAGCTAATGACTTGCTTGTCATGCGTTGCCTGTGGCTAAGCTTATTGGCAATGGCTAATTGTTGTTCTTGTCTTTTGTAGGTCGTTGCATTCGTCATAAATCTGATTACGGAGGCATAATTCTGATTGGTATGTTATCCAGTTATCCACTCCCAACCATTTGCATGCCTAGAATGAAAAGTTGATTCATGAAGTTTTGGTATTTTTATTCATGAAGTTTTGGTATTTTTATTGATGTAACTATTTAGAAATGAACTGGTTTATTGCTCCTCTTTTTAGAAAATAGAGTGTGTGGTTTTCATTTTTAATTCTCATGTATATGGGGTACAGATGAGCGATATCAGCAAGAGAGAAATGTTGTCTACATTTCCAAATGGCTTAGGAATGCAATCAAAAAGTATGATAGCTTCCAGGAGACAATGGTTGAGTTGCAAAAGTTCTTTCAGAATGCTGAGGTACTGCTCTTTTTACACATTTGATTTTCTATATGTGGATGGGCATGTCTAAAATGCATGGTACCACTTCAGGAAAAAAAAAAAAATCAAAGATTGTGGCATCTCCCCGAAGGTTAAGTTGGATTGCGGCACCTCAATCTCTCAGTGATGATAAAAGAAAGTTGCCGTGGCCAGAATTGAGTTCCTCAAACCACTCAGTATCACAATGTAATCAGAAGGTAAAGACTGAATGTCTTAGTCAGAGAGTTCCAAACATTGATGGTGTGGCGGTAGACCAAAAAGTTATGGGTATGTGTTATACATCGCCAGAAGTATCGAAAATCTCTTTGAGTTCTTCTGTTTCAGTAAAGAAAGAAACCTCTTCATCACCTGAAACTCTTCCAATGTCATATCCACTGCCTCCCTGCAAAATTCAATCTGATTTAGGAGGTGCGGCCAATACTAGAGCAAATTATGGAGTCAAAACAGAAGTTATAAATTTGGAGGATGATGATGATTTTATACCTCGGTAATTTAACATTTTTCAGGCATTCTTTTTCCTACTATTGTATCAGCATTTGTTTTCTTTAAATAGGTGTCTTCACATGTACAGGTATGCAGAGATCACTATCTTAAATCCATTAGAAGACAGGTCACGGCAACCTACTCTTGTCGAGGAAACTTCTGCAGCGACTCCAGTAGCTAGTCCAAGCAACTATTCTGAGGTAAACACCTCAGTACAGATCAACAGTGGAGATCAGATTGTAGACACGCCCATTTAAACTTTTGTCAACAAACAAAAATCTTTCTTCTCTGTCCACACAGGCAGTTAGTCCTGAAAGAACCACTGACAAAGACTGTCATGAGTCTTTTATCAACAGAAGTGTAAATTCTCACTGTGAGAAAAAAGAGAAGGTTGAGCTCCCCAATGAGTTGTTGTACTTACACGATGCGTTCTAGTTCTCCAAGCAAATCATTCTCCCACACTGGTTCTGCTGTGCCTGAGGATGTGGGAAATTCTGAATTATGCTGTAAAAATACAGGATTGTCCAGGTGTGAAAATGTCATGTTTGAAAGAAACTACAAGCCAGAAGAGGTTTCAGCAAAGAAGTCTATGCAAAAGAAACTTGTAAGTTGCAATAGTTGCAAAACAGCTCTTGGGTTAGAAGAAGATGGGTTCCTTGTTACTTGTACACAATCTTCTTCATCGAAATCGTACTTGGCATATCTTTTGATACATGGGCTATCAACTATTGGCATCCCGGAGGATGATCTTTCAGCATCAACACTAGCAGAGGTACAAGTAGTGCAGTGTGAAGCTTCTTCACTCAACCAAAATATATTTGGCAACAGCCGTCAGGGTCATGTTTGGTCTGCAAAGGATGGATGTGTATACAAAGCAATTTCCTGCCCTTTCTGCTCTTCTAAAAACTCAAGTGCCATGGTCCTCGGTGTGCAAGTTCTTGCAACTGATAAGCCAAATCAACAATTGGTGGAAAAGGTAGTTTGCTGCTTTGGATGCATATTTATAGTTTATTACTGCTCTATTACCTTGGCTTAATCGCTGCCTCTTCAAATGAAGGTGCTCTTGTTCACTGACCGTTTGGATGTCCAGTCTAAGCCATCAAAGGGACAGGTATGTGTATTAATCTATTGTAGGACTAATATGATGGAATACATTTAGAAAACAAGCAAACATAATGGGTCTATCTACTTTCATATGAAGATTTCAAGAACTCGGAGAGATGCTAGTAACTCCATCTCCCCGCAATCGGTGATTGACCTTGAGTCTTTTGCATATAAGCCATTAAAGAAGGATCCTGTGGCGCTGAACTCAAGACGGTCTAAGGTCAGTTGCCTGCTGCCACTGTTGTTATCTTTTGCATTTCTGCTTGTGATCGCTTTCCCAGAATTTCAAGCGTAATCAGGTTTGCAAGATCCTCATGTTGCATCATCACAGTAAACTTCTCAGAGTATAATTGACAATACTCAATTTTTCCACCCTTGGATTTTCTTTGGAGCAGCTTAGGTTACCTGCCTCGTACAAATCCACAACTGGTACATGATTTGATGGAGAGTTTGAGACTGGTGATCTTTGCCGTGAAGCATTGGGAAGAACTTTGTTCTGTGAGATATGGCATGCGGGAGGAGATGGTGCATGGTGATGTCATGTCGCCATGGAGATTTAGTTTGAAACTTTGCTCCCTGAGCTGAAGTGGGGTGTAAATTGCATGGCCTGGGCCTAGCAGTAGGAAACTAGGATGATGATGTATATATATATGAACAGTTTTTGCGTTCAGAAATTTCGCATCCGTGACAGGTCACCCAAAATGCTTATCACGCTGAAGTAGCGGGACACGTATAAACAAAAACGTCTTTGCGTTCTTAAACTTCGCATCCGTGACAAATCGAGTACCCAAAAAGTTCATCGAGCCGGGCTCTGGGGCAAAGCTTTACTCCTCTCAGAAAAAAAAAAAAACGGTAAGTATGTATATAAAACAAAAAGGAAAACCAAAATAAAAACCCAAAAATCAATTAATTGAGTACACAGCTCCCGGCGAGGATCGAACTCGCGACCTTTCGCTTACGAAGCGAACGCACTACCACTATGCTACGGAAGCACTTTTTAGCCGTTGTAATAATCTTATAGTTAATATATTCTTTTATTCACAGTCGGGGAGTATCAAACTAATCCCCACCTATTTTTCATTTCATAGATTCCGACAGGCCGGTTGATGAAAAGATGTAGGACTTAAATTATAAATGTGACCCTTAAAGGTCAGGATGACATACGGGAGGAGATAAGGAATACAACACCAAGATAACATAACAAACAAACAACAATACATGGTGCAGCTACAGCTTCAACCTACTTGCAGAGCTAGTGCGAGCACCACGTCCCCAACCTATGCCACCATCAAAGACAAACTCTGAACAACTCTAACAACTGGCAATTGAAGCAAGTCAGGTCCAACAAACGACAATACTGTAAAGCACAGAGTCAGAACAAACCGGATACAACCGTGAGTTGCCACGCCTATAAGAGCATCCGACCAACGCCCACCAACGCCATTTGTGGGGAGAAAGCCATAAAGGGGGATGAACACCAGGAGGAAACGAGGAGATCCAAAGAAGAGATCAAGTTCCCTGCAGCCCAGCATATGATGAGATGAATCACTCAAGTGAACTAGAAAACGATAGGGTAAGTCGATGACGGTGAACACCTGCTAGCGAGCAGAGAGCGCAAAGTCCATGGGGGTAGGAGGTAGACAGACCAAAATAGAAGAGGGAGAGCAACAAGACAGAACACAAGGATACGCCGAAGGCGACTAGAAGAGACAGGGAGCAATCCGGAAGAGCACAAGGACATTTTTCCTTCATAGTGTTTGAAAGCTTAATGTATAAGTGTCGTTCTTAGCGAGGCCTCCTTAAAAAAATCATCGCTAAGCTCCACCCAAGGAAGCCTCTACGAGATTAATTGGCTAGTGATCGATATATATAATATGATAAATCCCATTGGTGAGTATAGCGACTTTCTGAGAACAATCTAACAATCGACTTTTAAGCTAGCTGTTAGACTCAGCCTGGGCACTTTTTACCGAAAAACCGATTACCGAACCGAACCGAACGAAAACCGAACCGAAATCTCGGGTTTTTCGGTTTTTCGTTCGGGGATCGGTTGTTTTAGCATGTTCGGTGTTCGGCTTTGGGATCGGTTTACGCCCAAACCAAACCGAAACACCGAAATACCGAAGTCCATCCCATCCCATGCATTACGGCCCAAGCGCCCCAAAACTAGTCGCGAAGTCGCATTCCAAACTCAAGTCCAGACTTCCCAATCCCCGAATCCCGCCGCCGAGAACAGGCGGACCCGTCCCTCTAACCCTAGCGGTGGCCGGGCGGCGTGAGCTGCTTGGCGGCGGCGCGGCGACCCGGAGCTGAGCGGCGGCGCGGGGCGCGATGGCGGCGGACGGGCGCGGCGGGCGGTGAGCACAGCAAAGCGGCGGGCGGCGACGGCGGGAGCAGCGGCGGCGTACCTGAGCGCGGCGGCGCGAAGGGAGCGGCGGCGGCGCGAAGCGGGCGGCGGCGCGCTGACCTCGGAGCCCTAAGAATAGCGGTGGCCCGGCCGCAGCGGGCGGCGGGGAGCGGCGAAATTCGTGAGCTAGCTTCCGGATTTTTTCTTTTTCTTCCCCGAGTTCGGGTCGGTTCGGTTTTAGCCGAAAAACCAAAGAAAAAACCAAACCGATTTCGCCGGTTTCTATTATTTTGCCAAACCGATCGGTTCTTGATTTACGAAACCGAATTTTCTCCCTACCGAACCGAACCGAACCGATTTGTCGGTTTCTACCGAATGCCGGGCTGATGTTAGACCCGGCCCCCACAGCCCATGGGCCAAGATGATGGGCGGGCGATTTTGCGTTCTTGTAGCTTGGGGAAGGTTGTTCGAGTTACTATAGCCGCGAGGAGCAGGTGTGCGCGCGAATTTAGTACCACATCGTGAAGGGAAGGAAGACCGAACCAGCTTAAAAGCGTCGGCTACGGGAGGCCGTTAACTTCGATTGATCTTTTGCGCGGGCGAGGACGAAAGTCGTCGGGGACCTAAATATTGGGCCCCAAGACATTCTCCAACGACGAGGATACGCCGGCCCATCGGGACCCAGAAAACTCGGCCCGCTATCATCCCGCTTGGAAGGACGGCCCGCCAGACGATGGACCAGGCCAAAGGGCCACGACGCATACATGAAGACGGAGTCGGCCCGCAGACGGCCCACGGAGTCGCCCATAGACGGCCCACGAGTCGCCACGATGAAGGAGCCCGATATGCTCACGGGACAAGGTCGAGACCTTTACAAGACGAAGAACCCCCGGCGCACCACGCCATCACCAACCGACCTAGGGCTCGGACTCGGCCCCAATCTCCGTCTCGCCCGAGGGTGGCCTAGCTCACCACCCTCGGGCGCAAAATCTCCGCCTTGCCCGAGGGAGACCCGGCTCTCTATCCTCGGGCAAGGTAGCGCAACAACTCACCGAGGTCGCTAACCCTCGGGCATGGGAGGTTCCGTCGAAGGAAGGAAACAGCTGCATTCAATGCGGTTACACGCCAGACGAGGCGCGGGGCCATCGATTACGCCCGATCAAATCGACCGCCAAATCGTCTCCCAATCCGACCGACGGGACACAAAGCTGAACCGGTGGCGTATTACGCCGCCCGGCCACGGGAACCGGGGGCGACACCGTTCATTCCCCGAAACACCGCCAAGGCGCCCGCGTTGGGCGGACCCACGGGCTCATGACACGCCGCGACCAGCGTTCCTAGGACCGGCCCTCGCCATGCGGGCGTGAGGGACGCCTCACGATCCTCGGGGGGCTGCACTAGGGAGCACGCCCGCCGTCGGATCGGGGCGCGTGTCTTCATCAAACGACGACCAAGCGGGCCAACCCTCGGCGGTGCACATGCGCGAGCATAGCCTCGGGATTGCCACCTAGGCATCCACATATGTAAACATTACTTCCCTCTACCTACTATAAAAGGGGGAGTAATGCCCCATTAGCGGGGGATCCGGATTCCGCATCCACACGAGCAAGAAACGAAAAACCACCACCATCACCACCACTACCACGAACGTGGGGCTTGAGACCAGCAACTCTCCCCCGCACCGCTTGTAACCCCTACTACAAGCTCTCCGTTTGAGCGCGAGGTAACACAAGCAGGACACCACCCGCTGGACGTAGGGCCCCGTTGGCCTGAACCAGGATAAACCCACCGTGTCCGTGTCCATCTTGCGCTACGCCATCGAGGGAGGGGGCACGCAGCCTATAAATTCTTTATTGCCGGCACCCGAGGCACCCCCGGTTCTCGGAACGCCGACAAAAGCGCAAGAGAGTTAATTAGCAGGTGTGGTCCATTTAACGTGTAGAGTGGATCTTAGCCGTCATCCCGGGTCGGGCGTTACACTAGCCTAAACATTTATATATTTTAATAAAATAGAGAGAAAAACTAGCTTTTGATTAAGAGACAAGCTCTGGCATACAATTTAATGTTACGTGAGAGTATCACGTGGGACTATTTATATTACAATATACATGCTAAAACTAAAAGTTAGCACCACTAGAAAAGTCGCCTTAGAGAATTCTGGAAGCGAGGCATGAAATTAGCAAGCACCTTCAAGAAGCTATACGTATTTGGAAGCTTAGCGAGACATTTTTCCTTTTTCAAGGTATCGGAGGCGGACAGGAAGTAGGTGTGCACGCATCGATACCTTGAAAAGGGAATGGCGTCCACGGATGTCACTATTGACCATCGGAGCACCAAGCTTGTAAGGACTTTCGCCACGAGGCCTGCTTAGCAAACGCAGTGAGCACGAGATTTGCTTGCGGGAGCAGGAGCTGAAATCCACAATGACGCCTGCAAGGAAGGAATGACGCTAATACGCCATCGTCACTGGCAAGGCAGCAGCCTAGCAGGGTCTTCAACCGGATTTCATATGCGAGCAAAAACTGAGCGGGAGATGTGGATGGCCATCAGCAGGGATTGAGTCTACGACGACATCTCCAAGGAGGAATGACGCCGATTACGCCATTGTCGCTGGCCGGAGCACAGCCACACAAGGTTTTCACCCAGACACTTCGCAGGAATCAAGTATTCGAGAAAAAACATCGCAGGAATCAAACTAACAACGCATTGGTCAAAAACCTTGTAAAAAAGATACGTAAATCCCAAATCGAGCGAGAAGGCCGGGAAAAGCCACGTGGTGCCACACCATTTGCCTTTTCCGAGTTCATGCCAATAATTTCTCAAAGGCAACGCGTGTGTCTACTGTCTACAGGTACGACAAGAGATGCATCGTGCCAGTCCTATGATCGTGGTCGCCACCGTTGACGATCTAGCTAACGGCCTTCTGCATGATCCATCACGTTCTTCAGATGCCGTCACTCGAAA
Source organism: Hyparrhenia diplandra (assembly GCA_015847255.1). Taxonomy (NCBI): domain Eukaryota; kingdom Viridiplantae; phylum Streptophyta; class Magnoliopsida; order Poales; family Poaceae; genus Hyparrhenia; species Hyparrhenia diplandra. The sequence continues at coordinate 228,401 of JADLZK010012564.1, read as the reverse complement.
CGATAACAAGGGGGAGAGCAGCTGCTTGTCCTGGGATGCGCAAGACGGCAGCAAGAGAGGAAGAGAAATAACACGACGGTGTCATGCTCATCTTGGTGGCCTGTTCGTGCGGTGTACTTGCCACGACATCGAGCATTTTGATCTGATCCTTTTCTCCACGCAGCAACGGCGAATCATCGATTACATGGTGTGTTTAGTTCCGGCCAAAGTTTGGCAAGTAGCCAAAAGTGCACTTTATAAGCGTTTTTCGTTTGTTTGTGGTAATTGTTATCATATCATGGGTTAATTGGGTTCAAAAGATTCGTCTCATGAAAATACATTCAAATTGTGCGGTTAGTTGTTTTTTTTACCTACATTTAATGTTTCATACATGCGTCTTTTTGCTACATTTAATGATTCGATGTGACAGAAATTTCAAAACGTTGTCGAAACTTTGGACAACTAAACAATTGCTTGGGAGTGTGCTTTGCGAGACTTTGTTGAGTTTGACAAATTCTATCATCCGTCGTATCCCAAAGGCGCCTAGGAAAGTCATGTGTCCGTATGACGTGTATCACTTTGTTTGGTTCTCAGCCACAATTTGCCATAACTAACCTTAGGCAAGTGTGGCAAGGTGTGGCAAAGAAATTGGTTGCCACACTTTGCTTTGTCTAAAGGAATCTTGCCACACTTTTTTATACTCTATGACATGTGGAGCCCAAAAAGAATCTTTACCTAATCTTAGTCATCAACCAAACACTAGCTAAATTTGGTCAAACATTATCTATTTTGTTTCTTCATAAAACTGACTGAATGATAAAAAACAATGCCTTCACTAATGCGTGCGAAAATCGTGGCTGGTAAACTATTTAGTGCAACAAGACTCTTACCACGTTCTTCAATGAGTGGTTAAACACACACATGGTCAAAGGCTCAAAGCACTCCCTTCCTTGGACTATGTGAGTCCCATGTAAAAATGCAACTAGTATGCTCAGTTTGTTACCTCTCCGGTTCGTTCAGATAGCATGGTCAAATTGTTGAGAATTGCCGGACATATGACGACCAATAGTCGATGGCAACGACGCTATCTGTTGAGAGTTGAGGGTGAGTTCACTGTTCAGACTGCAGATGGCGTCATTCCTTTCTGCGACCATTGACCAACGGCCTTTTCTCCCAGCTGTGAGTCTGTGACGCCTTGCCTCGAGCTGTTGAGCCTACGATTCGCGCTCTAGCCATTGGCGACGCCAAAAGATTTCAACGAACACCGCACGTGTGCTACTCCTACAGATAGATCCTCCGTGCTGGCCGCGTAAAGTCAGATGAGATCATTCGGTGTACTTACACAATCACGCGTCGCACAGGCGGATTCAGCAGAAGGTAGCCCAGCTTTGTCCCCAATATTACGTCACAGGTTCAGTTCTTTTACAGATTGTACACAGACCACGACAAGCACATTCCAAGTTCCAGATCCTTGTTCCAAGGGGCCTTCCCAGCAACAAGGCTAACTAGATCAAGCCATCAGGGTGAAAGACAAGCACAGGCAATACAAATCACTAGACCAGATAACAGCAGTCTATCGGACTAGTCATGTCTGCACAACATTAAGATCGATGACCCAAAGCTTCAAAAATCTCAATCGCAGACTGAACAACACAGAATCAGCATTGCTATATACTAGCTTGAGATGCAATCAATCAAGAGAGTATAAATTCTGTTGAGCAAATAATATCATCATCCATTGACATCTGAGAATTAAAACAGGCATCTATTGAGATCTGAGGATTAAAACATGCATCACAGATGCTTGTGGTAAGGTAAGTACAGACTGAAGTGCCGAAGAAGCGAACACACTACTAGCTAAACTGCATCACTTCAGGGACAACACTTGCAACTACTAGTAACTCAGATAGCGAGCAGCCACTACTACTACTACCAGTCTACTGCATCTAGAAGAAAGACGAACAGCTTCCAGAGGCTAAAAGGAGCAGCAAACGCCCGGTTAGGCCCACGAACGATGAGGATTTCCCTACTGACTGACGCACTTGGGGCAGGCGAGAGCTCCATCCGTCATCCTTCACTCGTCACCCTGCAAAACCAGTTTCAAATGGACGGCACCAGTGAGATTTGAGATCCACAAAGCAAACAAGGAGTGGAGACAAACACAAGAGCAGGCAGGAAGGACACTGGAGGCTTTGCTCTCACCTCCTCGTCCTCGTCATTCACCTCGGACTTGGACTTGTCAGAATCACCAGACGCTGTGGGGCCTCCAGACTGCAACGACAGATGACACACGACTCACATCAGTTCATCAACATACAGACGAATTTCCTGGCAACGTGAGTGGAATGGGAGCATACTGTACCTGCTTGTTGTTGTAGGCGTCCATCTTCTTGGTGTACTCAACCTTGAGCTTCTCGGCCTTCGAGACGTAGGGAGCCTTCTCCTGCATTTCAGAAATCACACAACGTCAGAGGGTGTTCCATCTCAGCACAGATTCAGACATAAATGGTTCCCACAAACATATAGTGCATGATAGAGTGTTAAAGCAAGTGATGCAAGTTCACCAACAAAACTCTTGTGTGGACGAATAGATTTCATCAAATCAAAACGAACAAAATATTGTCAAGCCCCACAATCTATCGAACTAAACAGACAGTATCAAAGGGGGATAGCACTAGGCAGTACCACGTCAATAGATCTGAAGTCTAAACAGCCCCACCCATTTAGTAACTTATCCATCAGTTATTACAATGCCAAAACATGAGGCATAGTGAAATTTGAATTCAAACCCGCCCCAATTCGAATCTAACAAATGGAATTTCGACAGATCTAGCATTGCAGAAAGTAACCACATTATATATGTTTGCTATTATACACCCAAACACAGGGGAGAAGACCCAGACGAAACTATAGCAGCAAATTCATAGTAAGAACAAACAGCAAAGCACATCGCAAATAACTGCAGTCTCAAACGGTTAAAATGGGGACGGGGAGCAAGCAAGCAAACTCACAGTATCAGACAGGGACTTCCACTTGTCACCGCCAGCCTTGCCAACCTGCCATTCACAGAGCCACAAACATCAGAAAACGCAAGTTTCACACCAGCCCATCACGAATATTCGAATCGAACGATGAAATCATGGATGAAACAACGCCTTACCACGGAGACTTGCTTATTATTGGGGTGCTTCTCCTTGTACTCCTTCCTGAACTCCTCCCTGCAAATTCCAGACCCAACCGATCAGAACAAAGTCCAAAAAAACGGCGGAACACGCACAAAGGCCTCATCATCTGAAACTCACATGAAGACGAAGAAGGCGCTCGGAGGCCTCTTGGGCTTGTTCGGGTCCTTCTCAGCCTTGGTCTTCCTCACCGAGAGCCTTCATTCAGCAAAAACAAACAAATCCCCATGAGAACCACAGCCAAACAAACAAAACGAGAATGGATGGAAGAGGCGGCCGAATCGGATCGTACCTGGAGTCGCGGCCGCTGGACCTCGCACCCGCCTTCATCTCGAAACCTACAGACCCAAATCCAATAAAACCATCAGCAACAACGCATAGCAGCACCAAATTCACAGCGATTCGATCTAGATTTCAAAATCGCAGCACCTTGGGGTCGGATCGCGACGAGGGTTTGCCGGTTTGGGCGTGTGCTCGGAACCGTGCGTTGCTTGGATGCGAGTGGAGGGAAAAGGAGGCCAGAAGGGGGCGGCTTTTAAAGGCGGGGCGGCGGGGGGGCATTTGCGCGGGATCTGAAAATTTTCTGCCACGTCATCGATCCGGGGCTCGCCTCCCATTGGCCGCGCGGCGCTTCGCATGCTGCTGCTTCCGCTACGAGTACGTGATCCCTGGCTAGCCTGCGGGCGCTGTTTCGATGGCTTGGGTCGGGTGGGAGCCGCGGGCCCGAGCTGTCAGTAGCTTTTGTGGGTGGGGTTCGGGTTATCTTCGGCTGGAGGCGGGAGTTTTCACGGTGTGCTTTCTTCCGCCCGCGCTGTGCTTCTTCGAGGGTCAGTTCGGCCATTTCGCGCTGTAGCGAAAGTGGTCGAAGTTTTCAGGCCCACGTGTCATCCGTGGTGGTAGTGGGAACATGCCTTTATTGCTTGCTGGTAGTTATCCGTATGTACTCATGGAGGGCCCGCATGTCAGTGTAGATATTCCGCTTATTTTTTTTTCGATAAAGTACACCTGTATTAATTAAGGGAAAACCAATACAAAGACAATCGTATAAGGATATGTATGATAGCTACCCCACCTATAATCTATAAGGACCCCAAAGAAATAAGAAAATTACAACCTGGTCCCTGACCCAATCGAAACGAGACACTACCGCAGAACCGCCTCCGTCGAAGACCGCGCCACCACCACCCACCGCCACCAAACCCGAAGCACCAAAAAGCCGGAGGAAACCACCGGCGTTGAGGTGGACCGCAGAAGACGCTCGATCTCGCAAAGGCGAAGAAGTTGTTGAACGCCCATCCGTCGGGATCACTATCCGCGTTGAAACGACGATGGTGGAGCCGACGATAGCATCCTCTCCGTCGCGATGAAGCCGAATCCGGTCGAACCACCAATCTTCCCGAAGACCCGCGGCCACCACCGCATCCATGAAAGTAGAGGCCGAGAGGCGCAAAGACCTCGCCAAATCAACACTCCTAAACAAGATCCAAAGACTCCCCATGCAAACATGATGAATATAGCACCGCCGATTTCGTCATCAAACTCATCGGCGTCACCTTCACCGGTTTGTCATGGGAGAACACAAATCCACCCGACATCCGGATAGATATCGTTGGAAAACTAAATCTCCCTAGTCCACCGCCATGGTCAGTATAGAACCAAAGCGAGACAAAGACGGTTTGGAGTACCTTATTCACTATCAATGGTGATGTCTTCGCCTTGCCATCACCGTTGAGGAACGACATGCTCCAAGACTCCATCGATGATCTTGACAACGCCTTACGCCGTGGCCAACCTCTTCGATTGGATCTCCGGGAAACCCTAAACTTGAAGACTCAATCTACTAGGAAAAACTTATTGAAAACGATGGATCCCCACTCCCTTCAACCCCCAAGTGAGGCAGGAGAAGGGAGGGGACCCGCACGACGGGAGCCCGGCGGCCCGGCCCGCCGCGTGGAGTCGTGTACTCGGCGGCTTCCTTCCGAGAAGCTAGAACTGCGCAGCCCTAGTTTTTTTTGGTTCGGGCAGTTGTTTTGTGATAACAACTTTTTATTCCGCTTATTTTTAGGGGGTCAGTGTATAGATACTTGAGCGCACCTGCTTTTCTACTGTACATAACCGCGCACCGTATACAGGCCGTATAAGTAATGAGTTACCTTGGATTGGGCCGAGCCGATGATTGGGCCTGATTGGTCCAAGCGTGGGTGAAGTCTCGAACTCATGTATCGACGATAAAACCACAAGAAATCGAACACATTATTATGAGCTTGTTTAAGAGAGCTCTAACCTAAATAATAGATCGTGATCGTTAAATTTACAGTTGAATAGTTCAACCATGGAGCTGGGCTCCCACAAACTTTTGTTTAGTAGAGGTCCAAATATGACCATGTAATCATAACAAAAATATTCAAAGGCTAAAAAACATGGCAAGAGGAGTTTAGGAGAGTTTGACTAGAAAAGCAGAGAATCAAATTATTTTTAAAAATCTAGAGTCATTGGGAGTTGTCACTCTATATCCACCAATGAGACTCAGCACTTGGAGAGGGCATAGGGTGCCCCAATAGTTAGAGCTCAGCTAGTATGCTAATAGCTCTAAGCCGACTTCTCTAGCGGTGCTAACTTTTAGCATGTATATTGTAATATGAATAGTTCCACATTATACTCTCACGTAACATTAAATTGTATATGCAAGAGCTTGTCTCTAAATCAAAAGCTAGTTTTTCTCTGTTTTATTAAAATATGTAAATCTTTAGGCTTAGCTTAAAAAAGTCGATTGTTAGAATGTTCTTAGAAAGGCGCTATACTCACCAATGGGATTTATCATATATCCATCACTAGCCAATTAATCTCGTATAGGCTTCCTTGGGTGGGGCTTAGCGATGATTTTTTTTTTTTAAGGAGGCCTCGCTAAGAGCTGAGCCAGCCAAATAACCACACTTATACATTAAGCTCTCAATACAATCAAGCAAGTTGCTTGCTTAATGCGAACTTCATTTTTTTATAAAGTGGCGATAAATAGGACTGATATCATGGCAGATCATGCCATCATCATAAGGTCGGTCTCAATGGGGGTTTCATGCACATTAAATACAAACACACATCAGCAAAATTTTATTTTTGCATGAAACTCCTAGGAGAGAGAAGGAAAGAGTTTCACCATGGTGAAACCTTTGGGCAATGTTTCACATGCGTTGGAAACCGTGTGAAACCCCCATTGAGAGACAAATATAGTTTCACCATGCAACTATGCAATTAAACCATGCAATGAGAGAGATGTTGTGGGACCCTTGAGCCTATGAAATGTGCAATGAAACTATGCATTGAGAAAAGACGTCTATTTCATGTCAAAGTTTCACATCTCGAAAACCGGGAGGTGAAACTCTCCATTGAGACTGGCCTAAGTCAAAACGGCTCTCATGAGGGGAAGAAACATACTAGAAGACAAGATTCGTTCATGAGTTACATTACTATAAAAGAACATAACAACATCATTTTTTTTAAAAAAAAAGAACAGAGTTTGAGAAAGCATGTCATAAAGTGAGGTGACACGTCTTATTTCAAACACTACGAAGGAAAAATGTCTCTCGCACTAAGCGGTGTTGCTTGGGTGAAATCCCGTGCTAGGGGTGTTTGGATGCTATGCCAGGTTGTGTTTCATATATATGATGTGGTGCCATGGTGGTTGTTGGTGGCTATTGTCACACGAAAAGGTGCCAGCATAGAAATTGGGCTAGGTCATCGAGTTTTTAATATCAAGAATGTGCTTAAAAATATTTGGGATGACAGAAGTCAAAGCGTCAAGCAAAATGGGATGAAAAGGAAACGGAGATGACGCCACCCCTGCCTTACGCTGGCGGGTTTCACTGGACCAAAACCAGGTCGGTTCCCAAACCGGCTTGCGCCCCTGGGCGGCACTATGTCGGGCCCATGAAAACCGGCCAGGCCGGCACTATGGCGTGGAGAACTTGGAGAACACGTTTTGGACATATTTTCTACCAGAAAGATGATCACGGTCCATTGAGGATCCCAAGCCCTAACTTCCAATCATCAAAATACACAACACATGCATGGTGTGTGATGCGGATTATTCTATTTGGTGTGAACATTGGGGAGGTTATCAATTATGTAGTACCTTTGGACTAATGGAAATCATTCTCATTTGTTTCAAGGACTACGGTGTACCAATAATCAAACATCTAATTCTACGTACACAGGCCGTGCCCGGGAATGTGCATAAAAGTTTTCTACTCCCTCGGTTCCAAAATTGTAGGTCATTTAACTTTTTCAACCCCAACTTTAATCATTCGTCTTATTAAAAAAATAATCGTGCAAACATAGTCAAATTTAAGTGATTTTTAAAGAACTTTTATTAATAAAGCATGCCACAACAAATGAAAATTTTTGGATAATACGGATGGTCAAATTTGAGGTTAAAAAATTCAAACGACCTACAATTTGAAACGGATTTAGTACTACAACCATTAACTATAAATATGATAGAGGTATAACTTCTTTTGTGATTTATAATAGTGATATCTGAACACAGTTACACACCAAAATTGACGGAAGGGCCAAGAAACCAAAGGAAATTGAAAGTAGGCCAAATAAGCACATTGAAGAAAAAAAAAAATGGGCCAAGAAAATTGAAGAGGGCCAGGAAAATAATTTGCTTAACAACATAGTATTGCCAAGTTTGCTAAAAAACATAAATTTAGAGAACATTTATCGTTTACGGATTTAGAATTTGAGACTGCGTTTGTGGTTGACATTGCTGCTGTCCACGTCGAAGCCGATAAACTCTAAAGAATTCCTCTCACGTTGACTGTGTGCGTCGTGTGTACTTTTTGACTGTTTGACAAAATTGGGCTTCCATACGGTCCACCAACAAGGCACACCCGCTCATGGCGAGCCCGCGCACAGCCCATCAATGTTTGGGCCTTACGCGCGGAGCCGTGCGGCGACTGAGAGGAGACCGGGACGGGCTTGCATGGGCCGCGCCGGGCTGGCGCATGCTTCACATGGTCCACAGACCAGGCCACAGACAGCTGCTGCTACTCCGTAGCCAGTTGTGACACTGTCGACAGATATCGAATGCTGCCGTTGCCCATAGATGCTCACGGAAGAATAATTGGACAGACTCCAGAAACGTTGTTTATGCAGTCGTGCCAAAAACACATTTCTATTGTCATCGTGCCAAAAACAATCTAGGGAGTGGCTATTAAATTTCGATTTAAAAGAGAATAAATAAATATACTATAATGGGGGTAGCTAGCTGCATTACGCTGGGAAATTTGAATAATTTTTATTAAAAATGCAAGTATACATCTTTTATGCACTGTGAAGAAACAAAGTGTCTTTTTGTTTAGGGGCCAAGAAATTAGAAACCATTACGTTAGAGGTTGTTAGTCTCTCACGGATTAAATGCAGATGGTGGCAGCGCTAAACCATGATACCATTTTTATTTTTTAATTGATTATCATCACCATCCACACTGCTAGAAACTTAAAATTCCATAAAAATAGAAAATCAATTTCTCTGTCGGTTTACGTAGTGTCTATAAGGGAAATTAACTATTTTTATGTCGGTAGAGCAGAAACCGACAATATACTTTACCTGTCGGGTTTCCATCTTTTTCTACCAGTTCTAGAAATTCGACAGATAATATATGATTTTCATGTCGGTATGGGCTGAATCGATATGGACTTTTCAATTTCCAGTAGTGTTCACTGCCTATTTTCAAACCGGTGGTGACTGAGGTCCCAAATGACAGCGTTCATGTTTACTTAGTGTCTGCAGGTGAAATCATAAAGAGCAAATTTGTTGGAGTACTCTCAAGTTTTTGGTACACATAAGAGCAACTCCAACAATTCCCCATTTGTTGTTTGGCAATTGCCCTTGTTTGCCAACTCTCAAATCCAAATGCCAAATAAAAAAGAGCTCATCTCCAACAGTTTGACATAATTTGTCAAACTTAGATCTAATTTACATAAAAACCCCGAGAGAAAAATAAAATTATGTTTATGTCATTCCACCTCTTGAAAACTTATGTCGGGAACCCCGATGCAAAAACAAAAATATGTTTATGCCCTTCCACCTCCTCTAATGAGAAAGCTAAAATTCACTTTCTTTTTATTCTTACATTAGATGAAAAGGACCTACTATATCTATAGAGGTTAGAGGATGGAGGCTGGATAAATCCAACCTAATGTGTGAGTGAATCTCATGACTCCCCCCCCCGTCTTCGTCGATTTGGCCAAACAAAAGTATGAGAGTTCACATTTACTGAGCTCATATACATGACAACCTCCTCTCTATAAAAATAGGACACTACCGTATCCTGAATAGCCTTGGCGGCTAGGATTTTCCGTGAGTGTCAAAATCAAACCGCCAAGGAAATGAGAGTTTTCTTGGGTGTCTTTGTGGCACACGGTGATTTCTTGGCGGTTTTATACCGCCAAGGCATATAGGTGTTGCCTTGGCGGTTACAGTAACCCTCCAAGGAAATGACTTATTTCCTTGAGGTGTAATTTGAAACGGTAGGCCTTCAAGGAAATATTCCTTGAGTGCCAAAGCCGTCAAGGAAATATTCCTTGAGTAATTTTCCGTCTTTGATCGACGGTTTGTAGACAAGGATCATTTCCTTGGTCGTTTTACCTCTATCCTTGACGGTTTTTGGCACTCAAGACAATTCGGGATTACGGTAGTGGGAGGCCATCTTCATTGTATGGAATAACTGAGAAAAAAAAAACACAACAAAGCTCTCTTCCCTCTCCACTTTTTTTTCTTGTGCTTGTGTTCACCCATGTGCTTGTGTCGTTTATGTGTGTGTGCAAAGTACATACCCCCCCCCCAAAAAAAAAAAAAAAGAAAAAAGGGAAAAAACTTTCAGATGAGTCATTTCAAAGTTCAACTAAATTCATAGAAAATAATATTAATTTTTATGTCTACAAATGCATTTATTATAAAATATATAATTAAGTGTTACTAATGGGTATCACAATTGTTACTGCTTTTTTTAATTGTTTGATTTTCTGGAAGTGAGAATTGGTAATCTAAAGGCGAATTGTAATCTAAAGGCGGAGGGGGTACCTTGCATGCAACTTGAGCTCATGTGTTCACAACAAGGTACGAAAGTTTGGACGAGAGAGAGAGAGAGATGCACGTACGGAGGCATGAGAATGGTGCATCTCATCAGGGTCTTGTTTAGATGGCTAGTTAGAACAGTGCTTTTGACAAATATTTTGCCATCTAAACGAGGCCAAGTGAGTTCATGACAAGCATCGGTCACTGACTGGCACAAAGCCCTAGGTCCTAACAAGGTAGAATGGTTTTGGAGTTTAGCTTGGTTTATATCAAGGCCAAACCATTGAGGAATTGGAGAGATACCTGTGTATAGGGATCTTTTTTTTCTTTTTGGGGTCTGGGGCTTGTAATTTTTTTACTTGTACCTATTTTTTCATTTAATTAAAAAAAGGTCGGGGAGACCGGTTCGGTAAAAAAAAAGTAGAATGGTTTTAGATATGCAAAACTTATTCTAGTTGTATTCAAGTGGGGTAGATGTATAAGGATTGCAACCGCTTGTGCACACTCACTTGTAAGCTTCGTTTTCTTCTCATCTCTGCCCCTGGGCCCTAGCCCCATGGTAAGATATCACGAGACTCCCTTCAAAGTTCAAAGATCTTAGCTACAACAGGCCTGCATGCGAAACCAGAAACAAAGCACATGAACTGCGGGGTTATTCTTCCGAAGAACTTGGCGACTTTGGCGCGACCAAAAAGAACGTTTTTTTTTTTTTTTTTAGTAAGACCAAAAAGAACGTTTAGCGGTAAAAAAATGAAGGATACATAGAATGGTATGCGGAAGGGAAGATCATGATGAACCGTAACCTGGAGAAAGAAAAAACAAGATCCGGACGACGGGGCATCACCTCGACATCAAAAGGCAAAAAGGCCTATCAAATGGAATACGCAAGAAAAGAATGAAAGCGTTTCTGATGACACACATGGGTGATGATCAAGTCCAACAAAACGTAGAAGCTCGCTCTTATCTATGTAGCTGTGTCATGTGAGCTTTACAAAGAGAGGCCTACACAGCTCCATTGGCAGTATGCCCACCTCCGAAAACAAGAGATTTGACGATGGGCAAGGATCCGGAGGTGGACAGAATGCCAAGGAACACTCGGTAAGCGCCCCTTTGATAAGCACGCACGACGATTACCAACCACCATTTGGTCGCTCCGCGAGCGATCCACCCATAGATATGATGCCACAGCCAGACCACAGCTGCTGCTGGCTGTTGCTCTGTTGCTCACTACTGTATCAACTAACATGTGCTGTTTTACTAGGCGAGCAGAGCAATTTATAGAGCCATAGAGTATGAAAGAGTGGAACTTTGGTACGTTGTGGCTTGATTACAGCACAGGAGACGAAGACCGAGCGTTTTTTTTGCAATTTAGCCCTTTTTTGGAAAGATTTTCTCAAATCCACCCTTTTTAGTTTCCGTGTGTTATATGGACCCCTTGCTCGGCGCCATCAATCGCGGCGCCGAGGTATAACGTGTTGGCGCCACCGTCAACGGCGCCCGAGCTTGACGGCGCGATCGGACGAAACGGACGGGCGGCGGCAGGTAGCTTCGGCGCCCGGGATCACGGGCGCCCGAGGTCGGCGCCACGGATCACGGCGCCGACCTCGGCGCCACCAGCCCACGGCGCCCGACCCTTCGTATGGCCGAGTTCTTTTTATTTGCAAGGAACTCTCTCGCGTTTCCTCTCCTCCCCACGTCGCCCTTGGTGTTGGATCGAGTTTTCATGTTTATGGTAGTTGAACAATGTGTTCATGTTTATGGTAGTTGAACAATGTATTGTTTCACTCGATATTAATCTTTAATAACTTCCCGATCGGTGCGGATGTGAAATGGTATGCCACCACTTTTTATTGGACAATATTTTGGACTCACTAGAAAGAATCGAAGTAGTACTAAAACTAAATGGTACGCCACGACTTTTTTTTTTTTGGCATTTGCATGAAAACAGGGGTACAACACAACATGTGAAATGGCATGTGAGAACCTATACCAAACAAAGGTATAGAGGATCAGGACTAAACACTACATGCCTTAGGTAATTAAAGCAACACTCAAGCGCATCGAAATGGCGTGTCGAACTTCGTTGCAAACTAGGGTACAACAGTTCCAAGCTAACCCTAACACGCCTTAGGTAATTTTAAAGAAACAACAATCATCCATAGGTGACCATAGAAAGAACTCTGCCTAGTAATGTGGCCACATAGCGTACTGGGTTGCGCCTTCTCCATAGTAAGCATCATGTGACGGTCTTTGGTGGAGGCGGCGGTGGTGGCGGTGGCCCATTGTTCTTGTGACAAGGGCACAATGATCTAATCGGTGCATGGTTCATCTTGTGAGTTCTCACCGTTGTAGTCTTCCTCCTCTTGGTCGTCTGTTCTTCCGGTACGTGCCTCCATTTCGAGATCAATGATTCTTTCTTGCAACCACCAGATGTATTCCTGATGTGGTGGAAGTGGCCGAGGATCGATCCACCTAGTGAAGCCGCGGGGTCGGGTGCCCTTGAACTCAAAATAAGTGTAAGCATGTTAGAGATTGCTTAAGTGAGGATCCAAAGATGCAATGATGATAAGTAATAGCACTTACATAAGCGTTTGGGCATTTCGAAAACGGCGACCTCCTTCCGTCCCATCCGTCATCATCCGCACCAAAACAATCCATACCATGCATACATTTTGGCCAGTCTTCCCTACGTTTGTCATAGGTCTTGAGAGGGTTCTCTCGATTGAAATCTCCCCTATTTTGGTCACGCCAACGATCTGGGTCGGGTTCATCAAACTCTTTAGGACCAACACCTCCCCCCACACATCTGGATCTACTTCCCACGGGCTTGCATTTCCCTTCTTCACCCCCTTCCCTCTACCACCCGAAGAACCTCCAGACATTTCTACTAGTTTGCTTCTTCGTATGCACCGAACGGAGTTGGTAGTATATATAGACCCGAGAGGCGTCACTAGCCTGGCAAGGCATTGTTCCGTTGGGGTACTATAGTAGTTTGGACCCATGCATTTTTTTTTTTTAAAAAAACTAGCCCTGAAAAGCTAGACGATGGATTTGATGACTCACCGTAAAGGAGCCTAGTTTTACGAAAAGGCTAGTGTATGATCACTTCATGTAGGACCGAAAAGCCTACTCGATCACTTCACCGAAAAGCCTACCATGAAAAGTCGAGACGATGGTTTCGTATCGATGCATTTTGCTATTGTCGTATTTGAGTGATGGCAACCCCGAAAAGCCTAGACGATGGATTTGATTCATCACCGAAAAGCCTACACGATGGATTTGATCACTCACCGAAACTAGAAACTTGTGCGGGCATATGAACACTTTAATTTGTGAGATGTAAACTTCAGACGACGGCGCGTTGGTATGTAGATAAGAGCGAGAGACCCTTTTTTTACTAGAGAGTGAGAGACCTTGTGTCGTGTGAATGTGTATTTTTACTAGAGAGTTGGTATGTTGCAATAGTTTTTTGTACAACACTTCTCTAAAATTTTGGATATATATGTACCAAAACTATTTAAATTCCTTCCTAATAGCCTAAACTCTTAAATTCTTCTAGTTTTATTTTTTCTCAGTTACCTAAATAAATTCTATATTTATCATACCATCCGTAATTACATAAATAAATTTTGGAATATAGAACTTGTGCCGACCATCTATTGTAAAAAAAGATTCGCATACAAATTTCGCCAGAGTTTCCCCTGTTTTTTCAACATTCCACAATCACAACACATATATTAACATGATCCATAGATATAATGGTTCCATAGGAACATCAGAACGGAAACAAGTCCATGCAAATATAGAAGTCAATACAGTTCAACAAAAGTCCATAATAATAAACTAGAGAGTCCATTACAGAAGTCAATATAGCTCAACATTAGTCCATCCATCTACCTCCTCCGAGGCTTAACCTTACCCTTGCCACCAAGAGCGTGGGTGCCAGGAGTGTACTTGTCTGGTGCATGACGCGGGCGTGGTCCAAGTGGCTGTGAAGGCTGTGTCAAAGGGGCATCTTCTAGCTGCGACATTCCAATCTCCTCATGTCCACTGTGCACATCTTGACCCGGTGAGAAGTAAGTGTCTGATGCGCCATGGGAGGAGCTTGCCCCTGCAGTGCCTATTTTACATGAGTACGGCCACTATAATTGTATGTATACAATCAAGACAAAGGACTATTCTAACCTGTGCCCCCAGAAGTGTTGAAGTTGCCTCCTCGTTGGACTTCTTCTTCCATTGTCCCGCTACCCCAAGACCCACAACGAAGCCGGCTGCTTTACAAGCAACCGTTTTTGCTAGCCTCTATGGAGCATAGATAATATTAGTTAGTTAGAACTAAAACTTTTTCGCCTAAATGTATGGCAACTACGATTTATGAAAACCTACTCCAAGGAAGTTGTCAACGCTGGCCTCGTCTCCCCTTGTCCTTCTAAACTCTTCAATTTCCAAGACAGATTGCCTAAGCGTGTTGCCCTGCAAATGAGGCACAAACTTTCAATTATGATGCAATTTACACACAATATGAACAAAGCTCTACAAAGGAAGGCATATTGTTACCACTCGGTGCAAGACAGGTGCGGCCTGCACGGTTGTGCCCTCTTGTGCCGCCAAGTCGTAGGTTGTGTTTTCGTCACCCGATGAAGCAATGTCGGCATAGTCGTCATTGGTCCACTGGGTCTTCAACCTCGTTCTAGTGACGCCTCGGTACCAAGCAAGGTAAGCACGGAACTCGGCATCGGAGTGCGGCTCATCGTTGTCACTAACATTGTCATCGGCTTGTTCCCACGATTCAATGTGAGCTTTATGCAGAACATCGAACTCTACAGTCTTCTTCTGTTTTCGACGATCAATCCTGAAATTTAATTGTTAATTCTCACATCCACATTAACCTTACATTTGTAGCAGTTTTGAGCTGCTCTAATTTGATCCGAAAATACGTCCTCAAGCATGCGGCGACCTCCCGCAATAGGTCAAAGTTATCCTTCACACCATCCTTACAAGTAGATTCTCGGCAAGGTGCCGAGTACACCACCTGTGGTGCAACGGGGAAAACCCTCTATCTCCTCCCGCACAAAGATTTAGAATGCCCCGGTGTCTATCGATATGACACCAACCTCTCGCCCGGACCAACAACATGTATCCGGACAAGTCGCAAGAACCAACCCCAACCGTCATTGTTTTCCCTCTCAACCAACGCAAATGCCAAAGGAACAAGCTTGTTGTTTGCGTCACAAGAGATGGCAATCGAAGAGTGCCCATGTACTTGCCAACCAAGAATGTCCCATCAATGGAAAACAAAGGGCGGCAATGCCTAAAGGCCTCCACGCACCGAGGAAAACACCGAACGCACGGAAAAATACACATGCGACCATTGATCGTGGCGTTCGGTTTTGGGATATACTCATAATGCATGCCCGGATTTCTTTGCCTTGATTGCATTGAAAAGTTACGGCGGTTTCTCATACGCATCCTCCCAACCGCCATAAATCATCTTCCACGCCCGCTTAGCCCTCCAAGCTTTCCCATACTTTATTTTGTAACCTTTGAATGCGAGCTTAACACCCTCCATAATTGCGCTCACCTTCATGTTGGGTTCTCGACTTCAATAAGTCTAGGAGCGTTGTTGCAATAAGGGTAGATGTCAATTGCCGATGCTTTGTCTTTGAGGTCATGATTACCACAAGTGTGAGGCCCAACGACTTTGGTAATCTTCCGGTGACCGAATACCTTTTTGCTTCCTTGCACAAACCCTCCATGGACAACGTTCCTTGTCGCAAACAAGCGTATGCGCCGCTCTACATATGAATGTAACACCACGAAAGGCCTATAGCGGACAACGGCATAATGTCGCAACCACGTCTTCAATTCAACTAAGTCCTTGAAAACGGTCCCCTTTATAATTCTCATGCTAGGACCAACCTCCGGGGCTTCGAGGAGCTCATCATCCCGTCCTTCGCAAAAGCCATATCGAAAAGTGACGGATCACCGAACTCTCCCACTCTTGGGTCCCGACGGAAAATACGCCCGAGTATCTCTACATCACTCTCCGTCAACTCTCCCACAGGCGATCATCATCATCGAATCAAGGGCCATCTTGTCTCATACGGCCGCCGCCGTCGGGCTCAACTTCATTGGAGGCCCTAATGCCTCTTCACATGCCGCATTTGAACCAACGGGAGGCAAAACTACATTATCGTGTGGTCTCCTACAAGCATAGATATAAGGAAAGAATTAGAACTAACGAGAAGAATAGAAGCATGAACAAAATGAAAGATGAGGACTAGGCTCTTACTAATAGGATTATTTTCACTTTCGAAGGGATCATCCGTGGAAGATTTGGTTGGCAAATCTCCCCGTTCGACAAGTGTCTCTGCCGAACTTCCAACGTGCATCACATTAGGTGCGATTGAGCATCGGGGGACCAAAGGAGGAACCTCTGCATCCACAAATGACCTTGCACGGGTGGGACAAAGTGTGCCTCGCCTCCATCACCCGACGTACGACCACATCCAGACATTGCAACTGGCTCTTCATAGCTACCCTCAAATACTTCTCCCACTGATCCGCACAACCAATTGGAATCAACCTTCTGAATATATTGGGAGGGGAACCAATATGAAGAACACCCTCAATTTCAATGCCACCAAGGCGAGTGCACCTCCTCTCGAGCCTTTTCAACTAACTCACTAAATGATGGTCTTTCGTCAAATAGCACAGGCACACATTGCATCTCAACAAACTCAACATATCCATAGCGATCCTTTTCCACTTTGTGCCTCCATGATATATGGTAACTATGTTGTCCATCTAGTTCATACAGAAATCAAAACTGTCTTCCTTTAGTCCAAAATAGAAACTTCACATCATCGATAAGTCACTAACTACAACTAATAATATGTTCGTAACTAATACTATGTTCTTCCTAACTAATAACTAATAATATGTTCCGAACTATGTTATTCCTAACTAATAACTAAACATATGTTCGTAACTATGTTCTTCCTAAATAATATGATAATATACTAACTACTACTAAATATGTTCCTAACTATGTTGTTCCTAACTAATAACTATGTTCTTAACTAATAGCGAATCTATCCATAACTAATATGTTCCTTTAGTCCAAAATAGCAAATGTTTACCAAAATAGAAACTATGCATAATCGAGAGGAGCGGTTGACAAGCAAATGTACCTTGACGATGAGGGGGAGCAGGGCGCGAGGGCAACAAAGGCGGGGGGGGAGCGAGGTCGCCGTGGAGAACCACCACCGCCGCCGGAAGAGGGAGGGGTCGGCCGG
The DNA here is from genome assembly GCA_015847255.1 of Hyparrhenia diplandra. Classification (NCBI taxonomy): domain Eukaryota; kingdom Viridiplantae; phylum Streptophyta; class Magnoliopsida; order Poales; family Poaceae; genus Hyparrhenia; species Hyparrhenia diplandra. Next base: position 210,862 of record JADLZK010012564.1, on the reverse strand, counting down.
CGGCCTAACCCGCCGCGGGCGGACCATCGCCGGAGGTCGCGCTTTGCCGCTGGGCGGCAAGAGCGGGCGCGGCGGCGTCCGGGGCGGGAGGGCGCGTCGGGCGCGTCCGGGGCCGGGGAGGGCGCGCGGCGGCGTCCGGGCGGGCGGGGTGCGACGGCGCGGGCGGCGTCGAAGCGAGCAAAGGCGGCCCGGGCGGTTGGTTTCGACCGAGCGGCGACGGGAGGAAGAAAGAGAGGAAGAAAAGAAGGGGCCCGTTTATTTTGGGGTCGGCGCCGTGGGTGGCTGGTGGCGCCGAGCTTCGGCGCCGTGTCCGTGGCGCCCGGGTCGGCGCCGTGATCCGGGCGCCGAGCTACCGCCGCCGCCCCCGTTTCGTTTCGATCGCGCCGTCAAGCTCGGGCGCCGTCGACGGTGGCGCCAACACGTTATACCGGCGCCGCGATTGATGGCGCCCGAGCAAGGGTCCATATAACACACAGAAACTAAAAAAGGTGGATTTGAGAAAATCTTTCCAAAAAAGGGCTAAATTGCAAAAAAAGACGGGAAGACCGATGGGGTCATGGGGCGACGCGACGGGGAAGAAGACTGGGTTCTGTGGGGAGTAAAAAAAGGAGTCATGACGGAGTGGGGTTCATCCATGCATGCCAGCTTGGTTTTGGAGGTACTGTGGAGAGAGTCCATGTCCATGATAGGTTGGTGAGTGAGACGAATCAGCAGCGATACAATTCAATGCACTGCACGATTTCAGCAGGCGTGCACTGGACGATCCATCATGCACGGAGTCTCCTTGGATTTGATTCCGATTTCAGCAGGAGGATCCGATGGATGGTGCCTCCTGTCGCCTACGACCAGGTAGCTGCAGACAAGGTGCCAAGGTGCGCGCATGGATCCAATTTATGAGGATCCATAGATCGATCTGGAGGTCGTGGGTCTGGGACCGGACCGGGTGCATCATGACTGACGACGGTACATCGGGGGGACAAAAGGCAACAATTTGGAGCAGCAGTGCAGTGTGTTCCTGCTGCCGCGCCCCGGCCGCCGTGCTTCCGCTCGGCGTCGTCTCTTCGGGTATCCTAAGCAGTTCTACACTGTCGCCGCCTCAGATGCTTGGACGATGGATCCGAACAGGAGATCTGCTTCGTTTTCGGTTACATTATGACTATTGTAGCACTTTTCGTTTGTATTTAGTAATTATTGTCCAATTATAAACTAACTAGGTTTAAAAGATTCGCCTCGCCGTCTTTTTCAGCCAAACTGTGCAATTAGTTTTTTTATTTACCTACATTTAATATTTTAAATATGCGTCAAAAAATTTGATGTGACGGACACTGTAGTACTTTTTGGGTTCACTTTTTGGGTATGCATGGCAACTGAACACCCTCTAATACTCCGTATCACAGTGACAGATCGAGCATAGTATGCATGTTGCATGGTTTCTTGGTGCTAATCTGGCAACGGATCACTGCACAGCTCTTTTGTTTTGCCTAGGAGTATAGGATAATATACGGCTAGGAGTATAGGATAACCAGTACTCCCTAATTAAGGACTAATTATTAGTCCTTAGAGGTGTTTGGTTCCAGGAACTAGAGAGGGACTAATTGCTTGCACAAATACCATTATACCCCTGTTATTATTGCACAAAGCAAAGCAGGGATTTTTATGCCGCTGTACACATGCTGCTGCCCTTTGCCGCTGTACAAAAAGCACCGTTTTTTACTGCAAGCCACACATGTTGTGCTAATGAGCTGCTGCACAAGCAGCTCAAATACGCACAAAGTTGCACATATCAAATATTCAAATTGCACTGTCACATAACGTTTGCTGGCACAAGTAGCACAATCAAATGAGGTGTTGCACAAGTAGCTGAGCATAGAGTGTTCATGCAGTTCATAAATATTCAATATTACAAATCATCAAACCTACGATCTCCTAAATAAACCATCGGCTATCCAATCCCGAAACTCGTTCATACTTGGATCTTCTTCCCCATGGCGACCATTACGTCTTCTTCGTGCTTGGGGCATTGGATTGTAGTTTTCATCTTGATCACACATATCAAATTCAGTATCCGGTAAAGCACTCTCTCGAATGAAATTGTGAAGGGCCATGCAAGCCATAATTATTTTACTTTGCTTTTCGCATTGGATAACTTGGCAAGTCTAACAGTATTCTCCACTTCATCTTCAATACCGAAAAGATCGCTCGATAACATTTCGAAGTGAAGAATGCGAATAATTAAAGAGCTCCTTTTTACCTCTTGGACTTGGTCCTTTCCGAAACTCAGGTAGATGATACTTGGTTCCCTTATGCGGTGCAAGGTAACCCGGTCGGTTCGGATAACCCGAGTCAACAAGATAAAATTTCCCTGCATAATCATAATTCCTTTTTAGTAACATGGAAAAGGTAACAAGTTCAGATTATACATGTACTCGTGCAGAACATAAACAAGCCACGCTTCATGCTGATCAGGGAGTGATCTCAATTCTTTTTTTAGTAACATTGCAAATATCAAGCCTACAGTAAAGGTGCAGTACAACATTGCATCTCAGGCATCTAATTATTGGACGCTTGTTGTGAAACTAACAACGAAACCATGATGCATAGTTGATACTGGCAGCAGCCTTTTATTACTAGTGCAGCATGATGCATAGTTACAGCTGCTGATTCACAGAGGCTGCCACCAAACCTACAACTTAAGGATATTCTTGCTTTGGCTGTTACTGTCCCAAGCTACAGCCATCCTAAGTATTTGGATATTCAGACTAGGAGAGCTACAGTTTAAGGATATTTGTACTGTTGTGGTGCTACTACCATTTGACAGGAAAATGACTCTGATTGAGAGTTTCAGACATCCAAATGTACATCTTGACAGGATCATATTCATTAGGGCATAGCCACAATGCACAAATAACATGGTTGTTTATCAGAGTAACTCAAATAACAGTCAATGCACTAGGAAGAGATTGATGATAGAAGGCAGCAATACCTTCAGGTGGATGTGGAAACTTGTTGCCATACTTCTCAATTGCATCCTTGAATACCCTCATATCATGAACAGATCCAGGCCATCCCGCCACAACAAAGGTAAACCCTCATACTGAAGTCACATATTGCCAACACGTTCTGAGTAGTGTAATTATGCCTCCCCGTATGTTGTACTACCTGATTAGTTGGCACAACTACAGGGACATGTGTTCCGTCTATGGCTCCAATGCATTTATCAAAGAAAGGAGAAAACCGAGGGGATTGTAGCCTTTCATGCACAGACCTGAATTTAGGATCAATTGGCCTAATGATATCAACTGCTAGCTTGGACACACTAGCCAACACCTTGTTAAACTTCCTATTTATTGTCTCAAGTGATCTTACGAACCTATTTTCAACTTGTCTAACACTTTGTGGTCCTCCAACTATCCACAAGAATATCGCTAAAGCCTCCACTGATGACATCTTTTTTGTGGACTTCAATCCATACCACTTCACAAGGACATAATGAAGCCTATCAAAAACATTTCTATGCATTCTAAACATGTTGTAACAAGCAGTCCTATTACCTAGGTTGCTCATGACCCACTCATATCCAGATTCTTTAGGTACTCTATACTCAGCTTTGTCCATATATTTGTTGAAGTGAATCATACCGATCAAGGATGTAGTAAGAACCATTTGCCGCCTCCTCTTTTGAGCCCTCAAGAAATACTCTTCTATGATAGCATCTTCATAGAAGAGTAAGAAATACTCTTCTATGACCAGAAATACTCATTGCATCACTTCCTGCAGGACTCTAGTGGTCATTGTCCCACTATTCCAATTGCCTTTCCTCATTTGCTCAACAAAAAGATCACAGAAATAGTATATGTTTTGGTCACTCCAACGTGCCGTGTCATAATCCTTCTATAATAACAGAAAAAAGATGGCATCACATAGCTACACAGGCACGTTGTTCACATCACAAAAAAAATATAGTACATGTCACAGCAGCAAATAAAGAATGAAGCTACACTCTAGTGCACATTTAACAGTTTCCTTTCAGATCAGTTCACATTTTCATGTCAAAGGCTCATAGCACTACTCAGATTATTGAACTCTGTGCTGCAGCAGTCCTGAAACTCTAGTTGCATTTCATGTCATGTACTAGATCTTTCATAGACTTACAGCACAACTATAAATTCAGAAAGTTCACTTCGTCAATGAACCATATTATTTCAATGGTCTGATGCCAATCTCGGAAATAAATTCCAGATGTTCTAAAGCTAGCTGCTGCCTGCAGATTAAGCAAGCAAGCTACATACTACATAAGAAGACTGGGAATAAATGCAAGCTGCAGGCTGCCAATAGTCGTCCACGAGGTCCATCTACTTGTAGCTGCTCCCTGGTCCGGGAAGACGCCGAAGGCTGGGGAAGGAGGCAACCCGGGAATTCAAATCCGGGTTCTCCATTCGCATGTGGGGAACAGATTGGCTGCTGGAGGCGAAGGGTGAAGGAGGGCCTGGGAATAGAGGCCAAACTCATCGGCGGTGAGGTAGTCGGGATAGGAAGATGAGCCGGATGGGGCGAAGGAAGAAACCGATTGCCGATCAAGAAATCCCGCTCCCGTGCGGTTGTAGTGGTCGTCCATGCCCGATGGGACCGTGGGGAGGAGGGGGAGCGCCGGCATAGGCGACGTGGGGAGGAACGGAGCCGGCGGCGGCGAGCGGGCGGCGAGGCGGCCCTCCTTGGTGGATGTGCCATGGGAACGAGTTGGAGCGGGAGGAACGGAGACGCCGGCGGCGGCGAGGGCGGCGAGGCGTGTAAGTGCAATCAAGCTCTAAGTGGGTTTTGGCGTTGATGACCACCGAATTAGGGGACTAATGAGATTTACTGAAGATGACATGCGGGGATTAAAATATGGAGTTGGTGAACAGGTCCAAAGGTACCAAATACGCTAGACAATGGTGTTTCCTGATCAAGGCGTTTAAATTACTTTATGTTTTGAATCTTGAGTTTAGGAAATGCCTGACTATTAAGAGGGATCATAGGATTCTCGGGTATCTGTGGACCAAGTGCTCTAAACATCAAATCCGGACACCACACACAACTCAAGCGACCCGACCCGAAGAAATCACCGTGTTTCACACCTGGCAGTCCCAGTCAGCGGCGCGATGCCGGCGCAATGGTGGTGCGATGCGGCGCCTATCTGCGGCGATGCAGCGTGTCGATCTTGGGCAGATGCCACACTTAATCGTACCGTTGGGTCCGTGGGGGTATAAATACCCATTCTACCCCTCCCCAACGGTCACCCAGCTCACTTTCTTCTTCCTCCCGACCGGAAACGGCCGGAGACCACCTTTTGCTCTCTCTCTCACCTCCATTGAAGCACCTTGAGCTCCCCACTCAATCTCTCACTTCCCACCGGGATTCTTGAGGGAAACAACTTTTGCAAACTTCGATTGGAGACCGGATCTACGACTTCCCCCACTCAAAAGAGCATTTGGTTCACGTTTTGGCCTAACCCTAGGGTTCTTTACTCTTGGAGCTTGCTCCTAGACGGCTAGGCGTCGCCCTTGAGCTTGCCCCCTTCGTGTGGCAGCCTTGGGAGGTTTGTAACCTCATTCTACAACAATACATTACCCCACATCTCTAGGGTTAACTCCCTAGACTTGTGAACGAGGGAAAAGGCAAGCCGGTGGGCTAGCCAAGCCTTGTGTGGCAACCTCAACAACGTGGACGTAGCCCAGCCTGTGTGGCGCGGTGAACCACGGGTCAAATCTTTGTGTCACCTTGTCTCATTACTTTTGTTGCTTATTTGTCTTGTGAGAAAGGGCTTCGACCCGATCTACTTTGTGACAAGCTTCCCGCCAGCTAGAGCTTGTGTTTTGTGAGATACATGTGTGCAGGAACCTAGGTGAATCATATCCAAGCAAGTGGAAGCACGCAGATTCACTTAGTAGTCACTTCTGTGAAGTGACCCGCGGCAGTGCCGCCCAGGGACGCAGCGGTGCAGCGCCACCGCATTTAAAAGTGCTACTTCTGCTTTTACGTCACTCTCTCTTCAGATTCACGCGCGGTGCCCCTTTACGCGGCGGTCGCGCGCGTTGTTATCCGGGACGAAGGCTTGAAAGTTTTAACAGATCGATTTTCGGGGGTTAAGCCTATTCACCCCCTCTAGGCTTCCATCGATCCTACAAGTGGTATCGGAGCTAGGATACTTCGATACGCTTCACCGCGTGAAGTATGGAGGCACCGGAGGGATCGAACCAAGGAGGCAAGTCCACCGTCGCTGTGGAAGAGCCGAGGGAGCCGGCAGAGCGAGCTTTCTCTTGTACGGCTAGCGAGAGCACCATCAAGGGTGACGCCACCGATCCCGAGAGAAAGGCCGCTAGACAAGCACGGCGAGCCGCAAGAAGACAAGAGCGAGAAAGGAAGAAGCTAGAAGAGCAAGCTAGCTTGAAGCTCGCCAAGAAGCTCCAAAGAAAAGAGCAAAGAAAGATGATCCGTGAGGCAAGGGCTGCTAGAAGGGCAGCTAGAGAAAAGCAAAGGCAAGAAGAAGAAGCGAGTCAAGTGAGCTATCAAGTAGCTCGAAGATGGAGATGATGATGTCTCCTACAACAAGAAGAAGAAGAAGGAAAGCAAGAAGGAGGAGGGCGGCGTCAACAACAACAAGTTTGTCATCTCTTTCAACTATTCTTCTTATTTGACTAACCGCGACAAGAAGTCATACATCAATGTTCCCGTGGGGAAGTTGCCCAAATTTGATGGGACCAACTATGCCAAATGGAAACACTTGATGAGGGCTTACCTTGAAGCACTTCACCCCGGTCTTTGGGAAGTTGTGTGTAGTGGATTTCAACCACCTGAACCCAAAGGCGCCAACAAATGAAGAACTAGCTGCTGCCCACATCAATGGCCAAGCTACAAGCATACTCCTAAGTGCTCTAGAAGGAAATGAGTACAATAGGGTGATGAATGTCAACATTGCCAAGAAGATTTGGGACACCTTGGTGCTTGCACATGAAGGTGTTGACAAAGTGAGGAAAGCAAAGATTGATATGTTGAAAGCAAAGCTCAACCGGTTTGTGATCATTGATGGAGAAGGTGCTCAAGAGATGTTTGATAGGTTGATGGTCCTTGTTGGGAAGATTAGAGGATTTGGAGATGAGGATCTTGATGACCACACGGTTGTCAAGGTTATGCTAGAGGCCTACACACCTAGGAATCCTACCGTGGTAACCTTGATTAGAGACAAGAAGAAGTTTGAGCACTTTACACCCAATGATGTGCTTGGAAGGTTGATCACTCATGATATGCAAATGGAAGAAGCAAATGAGAGAAAGAAGCTTGGTGAGTTGCAAGCCAAGCTTGAGGGCATCAAGATCAAGGATGTTGCTCTAAAGGCATCCAAGACAAGCAAGCCATGCTCATCAAACAAGGCAAAGGGCAGCAAGCAAGCATCCAAAAGTCAAGACAAGGAAGTAAAGAAAATGCAAGAAAATATTGATGAAATCTCTTCCTCAAGTGATGATGAAGAAAATGGAGCTGATTACAAGAAGATTGATGACATGGCCCTATTCATGAAGAAGTATGGCAAGGGGATGAAGGCAAATGGCTACAAAGTGGTGCAAAGAAGATTCCCAAACAAGAAAAAGAGAACTTGCTTCAATTGTGGCAGCACCGAACACTTTGTTGCCGATTGTCCACATGAGAACAAGAACAACAAATACAAGAAGGACAATGCCAAAGACAAGAAGCAAGACTACAAGAGAAGGGAAAGGAACATGGGTGAAGCTCACATCGGTCATGAGTGGGACTCAACCAAAGAGACAAGTGAAGAGGAGGATCACATTGCAACATTTGCCATGCAAGAAACCTCTACACCCAAGCTCTTCAACAACATGTCCGATGATGAGGATGAGGACCTTGACTCCACTCATGTTTGTCTCATGGCCAAGCATGAGAAGGTAAAAACTAAATCCAAACCCTCTCCCTCTCTTAGTGATGAATCTAGTGATCTTAGTGAAAGCTCTAGTGAAGATGAATCTAGTGATGATGAAGAATATATTAGACTCACCAAGAACCTAGATCCCAAAACTAGAAGCTTTCTTGCTCAACTAATGGCGGATTTAGAAAGTACCCAAGCGGAGTTGGCAACTAGAGATAGTCAATTGGATAGACTTGAAAAACTCTATGTTGACAACAAGGATGCTCTTGTAGCTGAGAGAAGTGAGGTGGCTGCCTTGCAAAAGAGCCTAGCTAATGAGCAAGGTAACCATGCTCTCACAAAGAAGGCTATGGTATCCCTAAATGGGAAGTATTGTGACTTGCAAAGCAAGCACACCGAGCTTGAAACTCAATATAGTCTTCTTTGGGAGAGCAACTCACATCTCTCAACCACAAAAGATACTTCTACTCCCTCCACTAGTCAAGGTTGTGGAAAATGCTATAATGTTGATATGAGTGTTTATGCCACTAACCTTGCAAATATGAAAGCAATGGAGAAAGAGATCACTAGACTCACGGCTATGATGAGAAAAGAAGGTGAAAACAGCAAAGTCACAGTGAGCAATAAAGTTGAGGCTCCAAAGAAGCCCAATTACATTGATGGGAGAAATCCAAGAATCAAGGATGGACTTGGACACAAACAAGGAAACAAGACCAATGGTCGAAAGATGATCAATGGTGTTGAATGTGTAAAATTCTTGAGCAAAGGCACAGTAGGAACAGAGAGACCTGCACAGAGCGCTGGACACAAGCCAACCCGAGCTGCACTGACTGCCACACGCGGCAGTGCCGCGAGGACGGGCGGCAGTGCCGCGCCCCCAATTAAAGGGAAGGTCACCTACACTGCCTCAGCTCAGAATAGACCCAAGAAGAGGGTCCCAAAGGCTGTGAAGAAGGTCCGTAAGTCGAAAAATCTTGTCCAGGCTACTCCAAGAAGCAACTCCTATCAATGGAAGGCAAAAAGCAAGCAAGTTGAACTCCAATCCTTGCTTTGAAGTGAAGGCAAACAACAAGGGGAGGTGTTTGCAAAGTACTTGGCGCAAAGGAAAAGAAGCTCTATAGCAACACCTCTATATGGGTTCCCAAAGTTCTTGTGACAAAGGTAAAAGGTCCCAAGAATCTTGGGGGACCTAAACTTGTGAACTAAACTTGTTTTGCAGGCATACTCCTCCGGTGGGTCAAGTTGGGTGTTTGACAGCGGCTGTACAAATCATATGACCGGAGAAAGGAGTATGTTCTCATCATATTCCCAAACCAATGACGATAGGAACAACATAAGGTTTGGAAATGATGATGTGAGAAGTGTGATCGGTCTTGGTAACGTTGCTATCACAACTGAGCATAATATTTCAGATGTATTGCATGTTGATTCGTTGGGATACAACTTGTTGTCGGTCTCACAATTGTGTGAGAAAGGCTACAATTGTCTCTTTACGGATGTTGGTGTGGAAGTCTTTCGCAGGAAGGATTCCTCTGTTGTCTTTACAGGAAAACTCAAGAATAAGCTTTACTTAGTTGATTTCAACAAAAGTAAGGCTAAGCTAGATACCTGTCTAATGGCAAAATCTAGCATGGGCTGGTTATGGCATCGCCGTCTAGCACATGTTGGCATGAGGAACTTGGCCAAACTGCAGAAAGACAACCACATCATTGGACTAACAAACATTGACTTTGACAAAGACAGGATATGTGGACCTTGCCAAGCCGGAAAGCATGTAGGTGCACCTCACCCACCAAAGAGCTTGATGACCACTACTCAACCCTTGGAGTTGATACACATGGATCTCTTTGGACCCAGGTGGCCTACCTTAGCATCGGGGGTAACAAATATGGACTTGTTATTGTTGATGATTATTCCCGCTTCACTTGGGTTTTCTTTGTCTTTGATAAGTGCCGGTACAAGAGAAGGTGAAGACATTCATCAAGAGGGCACAAAGAGAATTCGATCTTCTGTCAAAGAGAATAAGAAGTGACAATGGGACCGAATTCAAGAACACCCAAGTTGAAGAGTATCTTGATGAAGAGGGCATCAAGCATGAATTCTCAGCTGCATATACCCCTCAACAAAATGGTGTAGTAGAGAGGAAGAACCGTACACTCATAGAGATGGCAAGGACAATGCTTGATGAGTACAAGACTTGGACATCTTTTGGTGCGAAGCTATCAACACCGCTTGTCATGCCATCAACCGTCTCTATCTACACAAGAAACTCAAGAAGACTTCATATGAGCTCTTAACCGGTAACAAGCCAAAGGTGTCATACTTTAGGGTGTTTGGGTGCAAATGTTTCATTTTGAACAAAAGGCCCCGAACCTCTAAGTTTGCACCTAAAGTTGATGAAGGTTTTTCTTCTTGGTTATGGATCAAATGAGCATGCCTATCGTGTTTTCAATCAAACCTTGGGTAGGGTTGAGATCACTATAGATGTGACATTTGATGAATCTAACGGCTCTCAAGTAGAGCAAGTTGATCAAAGTGTTGTAGGAAAGGAAGATCCACCTTGCGAGGCAATCAAGCAACTAGCTATTGGTGACATAAGGCCTCAAGAAGATCAAGCAAATGAAGAGGAGGATCCACCGGTTGTTCTTTGCACAAGATTCCGCCGACGTACTCAAAGACCAAGTGCGACACACACTGCTGGGAAGTGCCCAATACGCGGCGGTGCCGCACAAACGCGGCGGTGCCGCGCCACCTACCTCGGCGAAGAATCGATCCACCTACATCACCCATTCAACCACTTGATCTTGCACCAATACTTGAAGCTAATGATGAATATGATGAAGATCAAGAAGAACAAGCTGAAGGCGTTGATCACCCACGACTACGACAAAGCGGTTCAACGGGATCATCCGTTGACAACATCCTTGGGAGTCTTCGAAAGGGAGTGACCACTTTCGATCTCATTTAGCTGCTTTACGCCAACATTTCTCGTTTGTTTCCTCTTTGGAACCGCGAGAAAGTAGATGATGCTCTCAAGGATCCGGATTGGGTGTTGGCCATGCAAGAAGAGCTCAACAACTTCAAGAGAAATGAAGTTTGGAAGCTAGTGGAAAGACCCAAGACGAACATCATTGGTACCAAGTGGGTCTTCCGCAACAAGCAAGATGAAGATGGGTTGGTGACAAGAAACAAAGCAAGATTGGTGGCTCAAGGCTTCACTCAAGTAGAGGGCTTGGACTTTGATGAAACCTATGCACCGGTGGCAAGACTAGAAGCAATTCGCATTCTTCTAGCCTTCGCTGCCCATCATGACTTCAAGCTGTACCAAATGGATGTCAAGAGTGCTTTCCTCAATGGTCCGCTACAAGAGGAAGTATATGTTGAGCAACCACCCGGTTTTGAAGACCCCAAGTTTCCCAACCACGTCTACAAGCTCCATAAGGCGCTCTATGGGCTTAAGCAAGCACCTAGAGCATGGTATGAATGCCTTAAAGAATTCTTGCTCAAACAAGGCTTTGAAATAGGCAAAGCTGATCCTACTCTCTTCACTCATAAAGTTAGCAATGATATCTTTGTATGCCAAATATATGTCGATGACATAATATTTGGTAGCACTAACAATATGTATGTTGAGCAATTTAGTAGGACAATGACCAAGAGATTTGAGATGTCCATGATGGGTGAGTGAAGTACTTCCTCGGGTTTCAAGTCAAGCAAATGGAGGAAGGGACATTCATTAGCCAAACAAAGTACACCCACGATATGCTAAAGAAGTTTGACATGGTGAAGGCCAAGCCTATCAAAACACCAATGCCAAGCAATGGACATCTTGATCTTGATGAGGAGGGTCCAGCCGTGGACATGAAGGTATATCGCTCCATGATTGGATCCCTACTTTACCTTTGTGCATCTAGGCCAGACATAATGCTTAGTGTGTGTATGTGTGCTCGTTTTCAAGCTAATCCAAAGGAATGTCACTATGTGGCTGTTAAGAGAATCTTGAGATACTTAGTACACACTCCTAACCTTGGCTTGTGGTATCCCAAGGGTTCCAAGTTCAATCTACTTGGCTATTCGATTCGACTATGCTTGGGTTGCAAAGTAGATAGAAAAAGCACTTCGGGGACATGTCAATTCCTTGGACGGTCCTTAGTGTCTTGGAGCTCTAAGAAGCAAAATTGTGTAGCCCTTTCCACCGGCCGAGGTCGAGTATGTTGCGGCCCGGCGCATGTTGTGCTCAACTACTTTGGATGAAGCAAACCTTAAAAGATTACGGATGTCAATTCACAAAGATACCTCTTCTTTGTGACAATGAGAGTGCCATCAAACTAGCAAACAATCTGGTAGCACACTCTAGAACAAAACACATAGACATCCGTCATCACTTCTTGAGAGACCACGAACCGAAAGGAGATATCGCAATTAAGCCATGTGAGCACCGAAAAGCAACTAGCCGATATCTTCACCAAGCCTCTCGATGAGTCAAGGTTTTGTGCTTTGCGTAGTGAGCTAAATATTCTCGATTCTCGTAACTTGGTTTGAATTCAAGCACACATGCAATCTGTTTGAGACACTAGATCGACATAGGAAAAGTTTGTGAAAACTTTCATATTGTGTTTCAAAAGATTTCAAATTCTAATCCGAAATTCAATGCCATAGTTCTCATTGATGATTTGTCCCCGCAATGAATCTTGGTGTCTCTCGTGTCTAAGTTTGAGGAGAAACAAGTCGAAAGTGGCAATATATATGCGGGACAACGGTCGGGTGCGGCAATGCCGCGTGCCCCTGCACGGTGCCGCGTAAACCACGGCAGATGCCGCGCCCAGCGGCGAGCGCCGCGCCCGCTAAGGGTTGGCCGACCGCCCCCCAACCGTTTTTGGGCCAAATCTTTCTTCTTTCCTTTTCTACCCCCGGCCCAACCGGTTTCTCCTCTCCTCCGCCCGACTTCCTCCCCACGCGCCCACTTCTTCTTTCCCGAAGTGAGGAGGAAGAGCGCCGCCAAGACGCTCTTGCCAAGCGCCCGCCGCCGCCTCGCCGCCGCTGCGCCCCGGCAGCTGCCGCCGCGCCGCCGCCCTGCCGGCCACCTTCTTCGCTCTCCGGCCGGCCCTGCTCCCTTCTCCCCGAAAGCGGTTTCTCTCCTTTCCCCTTCAATCAACGAGGTACAACCTAACCCTAACCATGAACTCTTTGACCGATCTATGGATTGAGTAGAAATTTCTCTTGGATTTGCGTTGATTAGTGATGTATGAACACTAGGAAAGTGATTTGGTGGTTTGGAATCAATAAATTTCGTGTTTTAATTATTTAAGTGATTTAGAGGACGAGGATGTTGGTGACCCCAACATGAAACCTAACGGTTTCTTCTTGATTCAAACGGCATAAGCTTCTCGAGCACTTATCAAATTAAGATGGGAAATTGGTTGATTTGAAATACCAAAGAAATATTTTACTAGAGTTCATAACTATGTTGAATCCATGGGAAATTTCTCTTGTTTTAAGATCCGGATTATGAAATTGTGATAGGCATGTATATTGGGTCGATAGATGTGTTAGAAAGGTATTGAAAAGTAGAGATTGATGATTTGAGCAAGGGAGCGGCGGTGCAGTGCATGGCGCGCGCGCGCGTGTATCTTGCAACAGTCGCAAGTGCCCTCTGCGCGGCAACGTGCAAAGCAGACCCGGATTTCACCCCGACGGCTTGCTCTTGTCATCAATTTTCACTTTTCTAATCTTTCTCCTACATATGTTTGGACCATGCATACTATTCAATGCGTGCGCTTACCATAATCCTATCTTTTGGCATAGATGGAGCCCGGAAGTGATCCCCATGGCAAGAGAAAGCAAAGGGGTCAAAGTAATTGATGAGAAGGGGCGGAGGAAGGAAGAATCTGAACATGGCGGGGAGGCGGTGGGGCAGCTCGGCTCACGGAGGAGCAAATGCAAAGAAGATGGGTACACTATTGTTCTGCGCAGGGGGAACAAGGTACTCAGACCACCCTCCGGTATTTGATAACAGCTATATGCAGGAGGTTGAGGGTGTGTTTGAGATGACTGCACCTGTCAATGACTCACCAATCCCAGTGGTGAGTTATTTGAAGAAGCAAAGGGAGGTTGCGATGCTAGAGCTATCAATGTCTATGCGGAGGAGCGGCGGGAAGGCATTGATGAGAGGTTTTGGGCAGCCTTTCATTCAAACTTTTACCTAACAGTCATTCTCCACTCCACAAAGAGCAAGATCACCACGATGCACTACATTGACTTTGAGAGGATGAGAGATAGAGAGGAGGATGCATTTGATGAGGCCATAGAAGCATGTGAGAAGTTTGAGTACCGGACATCATGTCATTCGAGGCATGATTGGAATGAAGAGATCCTTAGTCGGTTTCATGCCACCTACTCTTTGGGGACAGGCCTTACGATACTATCCACTGGATGACCCGGGGAGGCACTACGAGTTGACTTTGTCACATTACGTCGATACTTGGCTTTGGGGCTGACCACGGGGGAGTACACAGATATCCATGAGTTAGACCCTATTGAAGCCAAGGCCATCGGGGGATTCTTTGGGGCGTCGAGGGATTGCTTGGCAAGAGGAAGGGGTTGAAGGACTTCTTCTATGTGATGAACAACCTCTGCGGGTGTACCATTGATCCCAAGGATGGGGCGGCCTCGATGTGAATGGCTATGCTAGGAATGTGCTTGCTCACTTCGGAATGATGAGACTTTCAATGTTGGAAAGTTTATCCGAGACGGCTAGCAAATGCCATGGATGATGCTAGGAGGAATCCGCCATATGCTCCCTACATCATGTTCTTGATTGAGAGGGTCTCGGGGAATATCTATCCCAAGGACTGCTTCCACACAGTCTACAATATTGAGAAGACCCATGGCTTGGATGGAGGGAAGACCAGTGGCAGAGCCAGACCATCGGCCAGGAGGCACCTCACCGGCGAGAGAGGACTTGGAGGAGCCATCCGGCTCTAGGCCCGGGAGGCAAAGCAAGTCCAAGGGAAGATCAAGAAGTGGCTCAAGGCGATCTTTGGACACTGCTCATATGCTTCTCAGCAGACTTATGAGCTACGCAGGGAGGTGAGGCAGGCCTTCAAGAGTGTTAGGGAGAAGCAAGGACTTCCAGTTCCTCCTGCTATCCCTAGACCACCACAGTACGACCTCCCAGAGCTCTCAGCCACTAGCAGCTCGGATCAGGATCTGTCAGAGATGCTTGGATCCATTTCTCAGCAGATACCGGCTCGTCGCTCTACTCGCCGTTCAGCTCAGGCCAGTGCTGCTATCTCCGAGGAGGCTGAGGACACCGCTTCTAGCAGTGGGGATGACAGTGATGAGTGACTCCACTCTTCTTCTTCTCTTTTCTATGAATTTTTTGGTGCTTGACGCCAAAGGGGGAGAAAATTAGAAGAATTGAGGGGGTCAAACTTTTCGACATACGGAGATGGTTCGAGGTTGAAGCGGCCAGCAGATTTTCGTAGTTTAGATCCTTTGAGAGTAGATTGTTAGGTGTGAGTTCGAGAGAAACTCTATTTTATGTAATAATGCCACCTATGACTTGTTACTTCTCGGATTTGGTCATTTGATTGCTTAAACTCTGTTTTATATATCTTGCTGCTGGTTTTTTTTGTTAATCCTGTCATATATGTTGTGGTTTGATGATTACATTTGTCTTTGTCTATATTGATAGGCGCGTGCCGATCGCACTGGCTGTGGCAATGCCGCGCACATCAGCACAGATAGACAAAATTGTTGTGCTCTGGTTCTTTATCTTGTCATGAGCATCACGGATATATTTGTATGACACTATTTGAGCACCCCACAGCAATCAGGGATATAGGAGGAGGTCTTCCACCACTTCTAAATGTGTGATTTGACTTTCATGTTAAAATGAGAATTCAAATCTCCCACACACATTTAGGGGGAGGCCCTACTACACCTAAAATATGTGAAAATTGACTTTTCATGTCAATATTGAGAATTCAAATCTCACTTACATATTTGGGTAAAGGACTCTACATCCATGATCTTCGTAATCTAAGTTTGACTTTACATCTTATGTAAGCTCTAATTTGGTTGTCATCAATCACCAAAAAGGGGGAGATTGTAAGTGCAATCAAGCTCTAAGTGGGTTTTGGCGTTGATGACCACCGAATTAGGGGACTAATGAGATTTACTGAAGATGACATGCGAGGGGATTAAAATATGGAGTTGGTGAACAGTCCAAAGGTACCAAATACGCTAGACAATGGTGTTTCCGGATCAAGGCGTTTAAATTACTTTATGTTTTGAATCTTGAGTTTAGGAAATGCCTGGACTATTAAGAGGGATCATAGGATTCTCGGTATCACGTGGACCAAGTGCTCTAAACATCAAATCCGGACACCACACACAACTCCAAGCGACCGGCCAAAGAAATCACCGTGTTTCACACTTCGCCGTCAGTCGGGCGCGCGGCGGTCTTGCGCAATGGTCTTGGTGATGATGCGCGCCTATGCGGCGATCTTGTCGCGTGTCGATCTTGGCGATGCCACACTTAATCGTACCGTTGGGTCCGTGGGGGTATAAATACCCATTCTACCCCTCCCCAACGGTCACCTGGCTCACTTTCTTCTTCCTCCCGACCAGAACAGCCAGGAGACCACCTTTTGCTCTCTCTCTCACCTCCATTGAAGCACCTTGAGCTCCCCACTCAATCTCTCACTTCCCACAGGATTCTTGAGGGAAACAACAGAAACTTCGATTGGAGACCGGATCTACGACTTCCCCCACTCAAAAGAGCATTTGGTTCACGTTTGGCCGGAACCCTAGGGTTCTTTACTCTTGGAGCTTGCTCCTAGACGGCTAGGCGTCGCCCTTGAGCTTGCCCCCTTCGTGTGGCAGCCTTGGGAGGTTTGTAACCTCATTCTACAAAGAATACATTACCCCACATCTCTAGGGTTAACTCCCTAGACTTGTGAACGAGGAAAAAGGCAAGCCGGTGGGCTAGCCAAGCCTTGTGTGGCAACCTCAACAACGTGGGCGTAGCCCGGCTGTGTGGCGCGGAACCACGGGTCAAATCTTTGTGTCACCTTGTCTCATTACTTTTGTTGCTTATTTGTCTTGTGAGAAAGGGCTTCGACCCGATCTACTTTGTGACAAGCTTCTGCCCGGCTAGAGCTTGTGTTTTGTGAGATACATGTGTGCGGGAACCTAGGTGAATCATATCCAAGCAAGTGGAAGCACGCAGATTCACTTAGTAGTCACTTACGTGAAGTGACCCGCGGCGGTGCCGCCCGGGGGACGCGGCAAGGTGCAGCGCTCACCACTGCAGAAAAAGTGCTACTTCTGTTTTACTGTCACTCTCCACCAGTTCGCAGCGGCGGTGCCGCCCGCGGCAAAGGCAGTGCAGCGCGCTGTTATTTGATATCGGCGGTGCTTGAAAGTTTTAACGGGGGCGATTTTGGGGTTAAGCCTATTCACCCCCTCTAGGCTTCCCATCGATCCTACAAGGCGGCCATCCATGGTGGATGCGCCGTGGGAACGAGGAGGAGCTGCGGCGTTGACTTGTGGAGGAACTGGCGGTGCCGTGGCGGGTTTGAGTGACGGCGGCGGGGAAGAGAAGGCTCGGCGGCCTCCATGGCGTCGGCCCCGCGTGTAGGGTTTGGGTGGCGGTGACCGATTGCGATGGCGGCGCCGTGAGCTGGCGCGATCTGGCGCATGCGAGCACCGCTGGCTTGGCGGGGAAGCGGCTAGCGGCGGCGCATGGCTTCATGCGCATCTCACGAGCAAGCGACTAGCGGCGGCGCATGGCGACGGATCTCGGGCGAGGAAACGAGTGGATGGAGACAGGGCGGGGGGCATGGGCTGGAATTTTCCCCCAACTAGTCCCAATTAGACTGTCAAGAGGGGCTAATGGACTATGGACTAATTGGGACTAAAAATTAGTCTATTAGTCCTAGTGTTTGGTAAATTAGGGACTAATTAGACTAAAAATTAGTCTCTAGTCCCTAGTCCCTGGGAACCAAACAGAGCCTTAGGGCATGTTTGATATGGGCCAAAAACCCGAAGCCAGGCCGGTGGGATGCAGGTGTGTCACACCCCATTTACGAGGTTCCTTAATCACACGTATTTGCGCCAGGATCACGCACAAATACGCCTAATTAAGTATAGATATGATATCAAAAACTATACTTTTATTGCTATTGAGAAAAATATGATACAGGGTTTGGGTTTGCATGACTCGGCCATAGGCCTACTATTATAAACCTATCAGAGATCCTACGCAGCACCTATAACAGGGCTCCATTCCTACAGGCAAGCTTGGAGTGCGGACAAACCCTTGGACTTACTCCTATTGCACGATCCTATAACTCGATCACAACATTCTCATGTAACTCCTTCGTTTCGCCTCCGCCTCTTCAAATGTCCTCCCTTACGGTCCTATCCTCATGTCGTCTTTAAGTAGCTCGATTCCTTGGATACACTCTGCGGTAGGCATTCTAAAAATAGGAATAGAGGGGTGAGTACTTTCGTACTCAGCAAGTCCCAACCGAGAGGGTGGAAGGTTACCATTAGGGGTTGGGCCCTAGTGGAGCATAACTACTCTCACTAGTTCCCGGGTTAGTTCATTAACAAGATCGAGGTTAACGGGTCACATACTAGATTATGTTTCTAATCACGGATGTTCGGCCTAGCGTTTGCCCATTCCAAGGGCGTGGCTATTCGAATAGATTTGAGTAACTCTGCGAGAGGTTGTACAAAATTTCCCCACACGATGGCGTTGTCTACACCACGGCTAATGGTTCGACGAGGCCTAACGAGATTCCGTACCGGCTTGTGCTACCCTAGGTTTCGGTATAATCCTACCACGACTTCTCGGGGTTGGAAATGGGAAGGTCACCTAGCATCCCATTAGCACACGGCATTGCGGAAGATCACTTTCGGCATCCGCCAACTCAATAATTAGTATACGATAATATTGCGCCAAAAGTTTTACGTGGAGGATCGTGACCACGCCAACCCGACCTCGGAAGATCACCTAGCATCCGAAGTCGGCTCCCGATAGATCGTTGCCTACGCCGGCCACCTTGGATCGGTATTATACCTTAACCCGGTGAGTGTGGAATCAAGCCGCCCCATCCCGGCGTGTGGCTGTACGCATAATCAAACTAGGTAGAAGGTCCATGACCGGTCCTTAGGGAGCGAGCCCTCCATGACAGAAACCCTTACTAGGCGAAACACCGAGACGATCCATCCCACATGGATCGCCCCAAACTCGCTTTTGGTTGATTAAGCCCAATTCTTAAACCGGATTATATTAACGACAAAGCCTAGCGAAGCCCCACGCACATAGCCCATGAGTACTTCCACAAGGCTTGCCATGGTTATACTTATCTTAACATCATATTATAGGAGTTAGGTCAGGTTAAGGGGGTAAGGACTTGCCTCTATCCGCTGACGAGTATATCCAAGGTTCTTGGTCCTGGTGCTCTTGTCTCCTGCTGCTTGGTGTGGTGATGCTCCTAAATTCGTCGTGTGATCTCCAACGTTGACAAACATGAAACACAAGCAACCAATCAAAGCATACGACGTTCCTACGTGGGTTTGCTCCATCAGGGGATGGATGGGTTGGCGACGTATACACTCATGCATATGTATACGTCTAGGGTTGGAGAGGGTGAGAGACCTATGCTAGGGTTAGCCGTACATAGGGTTACACTCGGTTAGCGGGCGTATCTATGTACGTAGAGACACGTATACTAGGGCATGTGTTATGGAGTACACATGTACGAGTATACAGTTAGGTTAGAGGGGTTAGCCATGCGTAGACATAGTCGATAGGTATATACGTGTATTTATTTATGTCTCAAAATACCACTTTATACACTTATATACGTACATGCCCTATCGCACATCTCTAGCATGTGGACAACTACGTGTATGTATATTCGAGTATTCCTGTACGTGAGAGTGTACACGCATACAAGAATATACGATTGCTGGTGTGGGTTAGCGGAAAGGCGGAACTAGGGTTTCACGAATTCTACGGCGTGAGTAAATATAAATAAAAGGGCACAACATAAACTAGAATTTAAATGGGCATCAAATAATAGAACAATGATATTAATACATTGAGCATGATTTTATAAGATTTATGGAACTGGAACGGAGTGGTTTGGAGTTAGGATGAAGGAGTTCACAATTTCCAAAGTTTAATTAAGGGTTTATAAATGAATTAAACTTTGGAAATTTATTCTGGGAATTTGGAAATATGGAAACCGGAATATAAGGGCTTGGGCAGGATCAGGGGTGTACCTAGTTTATTTAGAAATTTTTTGGGAATTTTTCTATAGTTGGAAAATGGATTTTCAGGCTCCCATGTACGCTTAAGCGGGTGGCCATAGCATTTTCCTGGGCGCTGACGCGCGGGTCCAGTCGACTGTGTGGTCCGCCTGGCACTGTTTCGTGGACTCGGTCCACGCGGTGCCTGCCTTCCCTTTGGTTCAGGTGAACCATGTCCATGACGAGTGGGGCCCGCGAGGATAAGATTGATCCCATTCTTCACGGGATGCTGTTCACGCACGGGTTCACGGACGGACTTCGTTCGTCGTCCCCGTTCACTTCCTCGTTCCAAGCCGCGCGAGAGAGATTTGGGAAGGGAGAGCGATGGAGTATGGCTGGCGGCTGGTGGCTGGGTGGTGGCGTCGGCGTGGTGGAGGCTGTGGGCGAGGCTAGCAGCGGCGGCGAGCGGGTGGCGAACGCGGCACGGTGGCGACGCGTGAGCAGAGCAGCGGTGTGCGGTGGATTGGGGCGCGTGGCCGCGGCGGATGGCTAGGCAGGCGAGGAGCGGTGTGGTGGCGCGCGGCGACGGCGGCTCGGGCTTGCTGCTGGTGGGTGAGCAGGGCGGCGGCGCGGACCGCGGCGTGGTGCGCGTCGAGGCTATGGCGAGCTGGGGCGCGCGGCGAGGCAGGGCGCTGGGTGGCATGGCGAGCTTGTGGACGCGGCGAGGGCGGCGGTGGTGCTCGTCCTCAGCGGAGCGGAGCACTGCGACGACGGCAGCGGCACGCGGTGTGGAGCAGAGCGGCAAGCAAGAGGAGGAGAGGAGCTCGGGGAGGGAAGAAGCTGAGGCCGAGCTCGAGGGGCGAGGGGGCTACGGCGTCCATGGCCGGCTATTTATAGCCGCGGCGGAGGCGCTCGCCGGAGATCTTTTCCGGCATGGTCCGCACGCGTGCTGTGGCGAGGTCGACGGGAGCAGGGGCGGTGCTGACGCGGTCGGACGCGGAGGAGACGCGGTGAGCGGCATCTCCGGCGAATATCCCCTGCCCTGTACGTGCCCGAGCTCGCTGGTTTGAGCTGGCAGCCATGTCGTGCTCCGGTGCGCCGTCCGGTCATGTCCATGGCGCTGTGGCGAGGTCCACGGCGTGCGCGAGACAGCGGGGGTGCGTCCACGGGCACAGTGGCAAGGTCAGCAGCGTCCCTGTGGGAAGGTCGCCGCACAGTGGATGTCGGCACGTGACGACGACGGAGGGGCTGGCGTTCGCGTGTGCGGGGAGAGGGCCAGCTGTCCAGGCAGCGCGTCGGCTTCTCCGACATGGTCCACTCGTCTCCTGTGCGAAGGTCGCCGGCGCTGTGCCGCGCGTGTTGTGCGTGCGTGCGTGAACCAGGGTTGGTGAAAGGACAAGGATGGAGGAGGAAGGGAATGACTGGTGGGACCTGCTCGTCATAGAGAGGGGATGGGAAGTGGAGTTGGGCTGGTTGATGATGATGGTGCGCTGCTGGGCCAAAAGGGAAAGGAGCGCGGCGGCACTTCTCATTTTATTTTCCATTTGTAATATATATGCACACCTATAAACATTTGTGTGAATATATACTTGGCCATGCTTCTTGTATATTTATATACTTATATTGGAATACACACACATGTATGTTATGTTATGTATGTACCCATATATGTTTTGTATATAAATATATGAGATGTTTCCTAGAAATAAACTAAGCACGATTATTTGAAGTGGGATTTGGAATAGGAGATTCGTGGTATTTGGAATGATTGGATATATTTATTTGGTGGTTGGAAAAGCAAGGAGAGGGTATAGGGAGGAATATTTGGTGGTGAAGATCAAGGATATTATTTGATAAATCAAGGAGAGGGTTGATGAGAAAATATTTGGTGGGGTGACATGGAGGGTGTTTGGGATGATGGATGATCAAGGGATAATTATTTAATGCCCAAAATAAATTCTAGAGCAAGCAAACATGCAAGCACTCATTCAAGCATTCCAATCATTTGACCTAAAATCTATATGGTGAATTTTAATGCAAGGTTTCGAAAATAGGTTTTTGGTTGTGCGGAGAAATAAATCGGGTTTTAGTTGATAATTATAAAAGTTCAAATTTTTAGTGAATTTTAAAATGATGCAAAAATGCGGGTGTTACAAGGTGCCTGTTTGATACCCCCCGGCCTGTTCCCCGACCATGCCCTAGCGATGCAATTTACCTTCCCTCTCGGCTCGCGCCGCTCGCCTCCCTCGTTCCTCCTTCCTCCCTGCGGCGGCGGCTCGCGCTCGCGCGAATCTTGGCGTCGGCGGTGGCTCTCGCGGGCTCGCGCGGCGTGGGAAACTTCCTCGCGCTTCTAGCGCTTGCCTTCTTCCCGTCTCCTCTCTCGCTGCGCGAGTTCTTCTTCTCAAACCCTAACGCTCCCGTCGAGTTCTGCGTCGGCGGGGGACGTCCCACGCCGGCCGCGTCGGTCGACTTCCCGGGCTTCCTCTTGCCTCCGGTGTGTGGATCTGCGTCCGGCGCGGCGCGCTCTCATCGCGAGGCTCGGAGAGACCGGTCTTCTTCCTCTTACGCTCGCCTCCGTAAAGCGGTCTTCTTCCTCTTACGCTCCGTCTCGGTGAGGCGGTCTTCTTCCCACGATTGGCTTCGTGCGTGGTGAGGCCGGTGGTCGTGGATCCGCTTCCCCGTCGTCGATCTCCTCCCGAACCGTCCCCCGCTTGACCCAGTGAAATCCACGATTTCTCCCCATTTCTTTGGTTGCTAGTTCACTTGTTGGTCGGATCGTGTATTGTTGATTCATGTTGCCTTATACCCGATTAAATCTCATTAAGAGGGCGGCCGTGTTTTTGGCCCATATCAAAGACGCCCTATTGCTTCATCTTGCCTTATTATACCCGATTATACCCGATTCATGGCCAATGATGCAAAATAATCATGTCCGAGGTGGCTCCATTTGTTTGTTGTTGTTGTGTTTTTCATGGTGTTCATCGAGACCATGGGGAAACATCCATACCAGCTTCACATGCCCTTCTACTTTTCTTTGTGGTCGGGTATGGATGCTACCATGTTCTTCATGGATATCATGACATTGTTATTAGTACCTTCTCAAAATGCCACCAATGATGCATGCTAGTAACAATCTGTTTATATATCTTTGAGGCCCTCATTTTTTGTTGCCCGATGATGCTTTGCGGCTTACGCTTTTTTGGCCTATGATGCACTCTTTGTAATCTAAGGTGCCAAAACAATGTAAGGTGCCAAATCATGGTTGTTAATTAGTCTTACTTGATTCATGTTAGTCATCAAGTGTTGTGGTACCATCCACGGGGATGCAACCATTACGACCTCTCGGCCTAATAGGATGGCATCCTGTGGTTGGTCTTCTCAACACTCCATGCCCGATATGAGATATACTATTCTCTTTGAGGCCACTAGTTTATGCCTCATATGAGATGTCACTATTCTCCTGGCGATTGCGAAATATCTCTTTGAGGCCATTGGTTGAGGCTTTTGAAGCAATTTTTGTCATTATGAGGCCCCGTTCTCCTTTCTCTTCTTTTCAAGCATTTTTGTCATTATGAGGCCCTGTTCTCCCTTCTTTTAAGACATCTGTGCACATCACAAGAAAACTGTTCATTTTTGTTTGTATTGCCTGTGTTTCTTGTCTGCATACTTGTCCTAACCATGTTATAAGGTATTGTGCCTCTCCCCATCTGCTCACTACTTCTCAAACCTTGCTAAAGTGAAAGAACATCGAGCTCCTCACTTCGTGAGCTCAGAGGAAGAAGTGAGGGGCTCAATGTTCTTCTCTTTTAGCAAAGCGAGGCTTCACTACTTGCAGCTTCAGCAATTTGATACTACTTTGCTCCTACTTTCCCCCTTTTTTGGCCAATGATGCACCTAGATGTGTTTGATTTATTGACAATTCCTATATAGGTTGATGGTCCATAGGGTAATGATACTGCAAGAAGCTTGATTTGTTCATTCATTTTGTTTGGTTGATGGCACATGGGCCGAGGATCTTGCACCACGGGTTTGATTTAATGATTCCATCAAATTGCCGAGGCCACTTGTTTATTTTCTTCATCCTCCTTTGTCACACCGATATAGCCGAGGTCGAGAGAGAAGGTAAATTGCATCCCCGAGGCATGGTGGGGAACAGGGTTACAAACCTATCTTGTTTGTTCATGCACGCCATCAAGCTGGCGTGAGACATCATTCAATCGCAACACCAAGCTCTAGTAGCTTGAGATGATGGCAAAGAATGATGTCCGCAGGAGTTCCATGTCAGTATAAGTTCTCATAAATTCTTTGTTGGCCGATGATGATTTATATGGCAGCAAAGTTGCAATGAAAGAGATGGTCTTATTTGTTTACATGTTGTTCATCGAATCACCTTAAAAAACTTGCATGCACAAGTTCATCTTTTGTTGCTTTGCTTGTGCTTTTCTTGAGGTCTTGAGCATGCAAGTATCTTGGGGATTTCATGGGCCCCATGTGTTATGAAAATCTGCCATATTTACGAGGCCATTTACTTTTCCTCTTAGCTTATGATGAATGCAATGCCAAAAATAAGATCTCCCACTTGTTGAGGAACTGGGCACAACCACATATTATTGATGAATGTCATCGAGACATGGCTTACATCCATGCCCAATGCAAATCATTATCATTCAAAGATGACTTGTGGTCGGGCGGATGTGAGCCATGCCTTCATGGCCTTCATCACTTGTTACCGGGGAGAGATGTCTACCTCGACCCTTAAGCTCCAAGTGGGAGTAAATATGAGAAATGGCAATGTAATCGAGGCCTATGATGATTTCATGGAATCGTCGAGAAACTTACATGCCTCACTTCATCTTTGCCCGAAGGCCGTAAGTTCCTCGATGATTTCATGGGCCCAATCTTCCCGGTTGAGGCTGTGATTGAATCTTTACAAACACCCCACGCTTGCCAAGTTGAGGCGGCTTTGAGTTTATGGAAGATTCAATCACGGCCTCCCTTGACACCTATGACAGTTCTCTTTTGGATCTAATGGATATGATGATATTTCTGTTTTCCTCCTAGCCTATGATGAATGCTTTGCCAAATATATGATCTCCCACTTGTTGAGGAACGGCATATTGTTGGTGTCAATTAACGCGAACAAATCCGCATAGCGCCGCGGATACCGATGTAGCTTTCACCCGGGAGTATTCAGTATCGATTTTCCACAGAGGAACGTGAAGTGTACTAGAAAGGTTTAGAACGTCCTAAGATAATAATGGTAATGATGTGGGAAGAGAGGGTTAAGTTTTCTAAGTATTCTAATGAGATCTATATGATCAAAGGCTCACTCTACTTTACTTACGTCGAACAACGGTACCGTCCGATCCTCGAAAAAGACGGGAAAGGGTGATCGGGGAAGGCCGCCAAAAAGCTCTACAATTACCAACCCGAACGTGGTGGATTACAAAGACCGACAGGTCAAGTCACCCCTGGGCTACCACAACTAACCGTGGGATTGGGGCGCAAACTCGGGTAAACTCTAGTCTAGACACCACGTCTACACTATCGATTACTACTCTAGCCACGTGCGATAACTAGAGCACTCAATACGAGCGGAGAACACGGAGATTGTTTGAAGACGAACTAGTTCTTTGTAAAGTAAGAACTGAAATTAATTGAATAGAATAAATAGGAATAATAAATGAAGAACACGGAGATTCTTTGAAGACAGAACTAGTTCTTTGTAGATGTACAATGTTGATGAAGATCCGACGGTCCGGATCTCCAAATTTTCTCCGCTCCTCTCTCCTTGATCTTACAACTAGATGAACTAGAAGAACTAGATCTAGAACTAGAACTAGATGAACTAGACAACTAGAGGGACCTCTCTCTCTTCTAATATGAAACCCTAGATTTTTCTCATGCGATAGCTAATGAGGAGATGATCTCGAGATGATCCGAAAGGGGGTCTAGGGGATGCGCTTATATAGTCCTGGAGGAGGTGCGGGAGTTTGACCTAGATACATCTCGTGATCCCACCGACGCCCTCGGATCAAGCCGACATTAAACGGGTGGATTAGATTGCGTCTTAGAGTCGGTTGAGGAAGCTTCGGAGAGCGGGGCCGGCGTGGCGGAGGGGGGGCCGATCGGGCCCATTATTGGGCGGTCGGCCCGTGTGGCCCACCCCGGGTCCCGCGATCTTGTCGTGTCTTCCGAGTCTTCTAGATGATGGTTTCTTCGGTGCCAAGTCTCGATCACGTCGGGATTAATCCGGAGCTTTCTAGAGTCTTTCTCGGAGTTGGATTGCATTACGTCGCGTAGTGTCGTATGGCTCGCGACTTATTGCTTTTCTGTTTAATCCCTGCAATTCACAACTTTACCAAAACGGGTGGAAATATGTTAATGACACCCTATTCTAGGTTGTTATTATGATTTATACCCCTTTCTCATGTTTATTTGATTAATAAATTTATATGATAACAAGTGTCAACACATATGCACATATTATTCATGAATGTCAACGAGACGTGACTAACGTCCATGCCCAATGTAACCGTTATCATCCAAAGATGACTTGTGCCCGGGCCGGGCGTTAGTCACGCCTTCATGGCCTTCAGGACTTGTTACCAGTGGGAGAGATGCCTAGCCAGTGGCCCTTAAGCTCCAAGTGGGAGTGATGGTTATGGAATGGCAATGCAATCTGAGGCATATGAAGATTTTACAATTCAATATTGTCCTTTTGTATTGGCCTATGATGATTTTTAATGGCAGCCCTAGGCTTGTGAGGTAATGGGGATTTGTTTTCATGTTGTTCATTGAGTCATCCGAAAACTTACATGCCTCGGTTTATCTTTGCTTGAGGCCGTAAGTTCTGGATGATTTCATGGGCCCCATGTGTTCTATGTTTCGATTGGTATGCTCCAAGCCCCCAATAAAATGTTTGAGTCTCGCCATTTTTCGAGGCCAAGCCCAATCTTGCTTGGTGTTTTGAGTCGGCCTTCTATGGTGACCGGTGAGCACAATCATATTCCTACTACATAACATATATCTTCTCATCTCATTACCTCTTTTACGGGTTTTTAAATGCAAAGTGATGGCTTGGTATGTGGTGTCCGAGGGCGGGAGGGTTGGTGTGACCAGCTCATGGGCGGTTTGTGCAAGCGAAATCGGTGGGTTCCCAAACAACTTGCATCGCCTTTCCTACAAGACAAGAGGCGGAGGTTTCCTACTTGCACGTACAACTGGAGGTGACCAAGTCTCTCTGTTGGACCTTGACCCTCCAATTCCTCCCCAGATTGCACCTGCTGACCAAGTCCCTCTGTTGGACCATGCTCCTCCCCAGGTTGCTCCTAATGCACCTATGGTTGCTTCTCTTGTACCTATGGTTGTTGGAGGTTTCTACATTGTTTGTATTCTTCTGGTGGTGGTGGTTGTTCTACTGGTGCTGGTCTTAGTAGTTCTCCTTGGCCGATGATGAATGCTGAGGCCAATTCATGACAAACACTCTCTCGTAGGAGGATGTTGGTGATCATCCTTGCTTGGCTCTTGGTCAACTCAAAATTCAACTCAATCATGTTGTAATCAGTTGGCCAATGATGCATTTTATCATGTATTCAACTTGTATTAGCTGAGGCCATTATTTAGACCTTTTTTCAAAATATTTTGTGATGTGTTATATGGAATGTTGTTCAACTATGAAAACCAGTTGAAACATGGGATTGGGCCAGGCTGCAATCAAACACCATCTCATGGTGGTGGTTGATGGCGGTTGGGATTGGGCCAGGCTAGCCAGGGTGAATCAAACACGAAAAAGCAAAAAAACAGCCTCATGGGAGCCAAATGCATCAAACATGGGGTTTGGCCCATGGGAGCCGGGCCAAGAAGGCTCGGCCTGGCTCGCGCCGGGCCTGCTAGGGCCACGATATCAAACACGCCCTTAGTGGAGCAACCTACGTGTACGTACGTGATGGCCATGAACAGTTTTTTATTTACGGTCAGGTTCATCACGGCTTTGCAGGTATGAACGGCTGAACGCCCACGGAGCTCAACTGTTTACAATGGTGGTAGTAATGATCAGATCATACGTTCATGGCCTTTATAGTATGCCTTAGAATCATGAAGGCACTTTTTTTTTTTGCATATATCATTTTTATTAATCTCATAATTACTAGGTGGCACATTTGACATTTATATTCTATTTAATCTCAACTGTTAGATCATTTTAAATCCAGTGACACGTATTCTTTTTCAATACCTCATAATTTCTAGACCATGAGGAAGGATTTGAGAGTTTCTTTAACACTTCTCTACCGGCCCCAGCCGTCCGATGCCCGGTCGTTTAATCAAGGCGGACCGAGGATGCATGCCGATGCCGAGCGGCCGCCGAGTGCCGAGGCCGCAGTTGTGCATCTGCATGCCTAGGACAGTACTGACACGTGCCGCACCGTCCAACGACTATGGTAAGTATTTGTTGTTATAATTAAGGTTTAGGGCGTCTCCATGGTTTACCAAATCGCTAGCTAGGAGGAATCCTATTGGCTATCAATGACAATTTACAAATAGCTAGCTAGATGAGACATATAAATAAGAAAAAAATAAACACTATAGTTGAGAGTTATGTGAGAGAGATGTTTCTAGGAGATTGAGCTAGATTAGATATTTATTAGTCGCTAGCTATTTGGGAGTCGCTAGCTATTTGGTCTCTCTCCTCGATAGCCAATGAACGTGTTACTTTTATTATTTTTTATACCTCATCTAGCTAGCTATTTGAAAAGTGCTGCTCATAGCCAATAGAATTCCTCCTCGCTAGCTATTTGATCACCATTGGACACGCCTTAGGGCATGTTTGACTAATCGATTACTTGTAACAACTCTAGAAGACGTGTGTTTTTATGAAAAATAAAAGACGTGTTTGACTGAGCAACTAATCCGATTTGAGCTAAGGCCGGTCTCAATGGGAGTTTCATAGGCGTTTCATGCACATTAAATAGGGCGCCACATCGCAAAAAGTCTACTTTTTTGCATGAAACTCGAGGAGAGAAGAGAAAAAGTTTATCTTGGTGAAACTCTCTTGGCACGAATATCAACTATCTCTCGAAGTCATGAAATTAAATGCTTAT
This sequence comes from Hyparrhenia diplandra, assembly GCA_015847255.1. Lineage (NCBI taxonomy): Eukaryota > Viridiplantae > Streptophyta > Magnoliopsida > Poales > Poaceae > Hyparrhenia > Hyparrhenia diplandra. Next base: position 181,576 of record JADLZK010012564.1, on the reverse strand, counting down.
GAAACCACAAGATGAAACTCTCCATTGAGAGTAGGAGTTTCATCAAGTTTCATTTCATTTCATATGACATGAGAGTCTTGGAAACATCGAAATGAAACTCACCATTGAGAATGGCCTAAAAGGAGTACATTAGGGGTTTCAATGGAAGAAACCGACACGTTTTCCATAGCAAAAGAAATCACCTATAAAACCATTCTTCACAAAGTGGTAGTTTCTTCGAGTAATAATTGTTTTCTCTTTCTCTCTCCCAATTCCACCAATGGGTAGAGTTGCATTAAACCCATAGAAACTAGTGGTTTCTCCCCAATGGCAAATTCATGGTTTCTTGTGCATTGGGTCAAGAGTAGACATGGTTTCTCCATGAAGAAACTATTTCTATGATTTTTGTTCTCTTTCCTCATTAATTAGGCTGCCACATCATTTTTTGCTTAGTTGGCAAGCCATTTAATAGAGATAAAAACTATCATTAATACACCATTGGGAGTGCCCTTATATACCATACCCTAATTACAACTAATCTGATGTGTTTTGACTGGAACAACTCTAGAAAACTATTGTAAGTATTGTTATAAGTACTTGATTATTTACTTTTAAGTTTAATTAGATTTATAAACACAAATTATTAACAATTAAATACTTTGAATAAAAATAAACATATCGCTTGATTCTACAGTATAATAAAAATCTATGTCATCTTACAAATACTAGTATCTCTTTTGTATATATACGTATCTAGTTGACAAACGTGATGTGCACTTTCTTTTTAATTACGGAGGAAGCAGTATACTAGGCTCCAGTCATTCGCCCGCTAATCAAGTAATATATCAGTCGTCGTTTACGGTTTACCTGATCCCTGCTCAACAACAGGTTACTGTCGGCTATCACCTATCTGCAAGCATAAGCGTTTCAGAATTCGACTCGCCCATGGATCGGTCCTCCATCATCTACGCCACTGTCCTTCTCCTTGCTCTGCTGCCGCGGAGTGCGTCCGACGACCGTCTAGTCCTCGGCAAGCCGCTCGTTCCCGGCACCACCATCGTCTCAGACGGCGGCGTTTTCGCGCTGGGCTTCTTCTCTGTCGGCAATTCCACTCCTGCCAAACTGTACCTTGGCATATGGTACAACGACATCCCCACTCACCGCCGTGTGGGTGGCCAACAGAGGAAACCCGGCCACCACCGGCACCTCCTCTGCACCACCATCGCTGACCCTGACCAATTCCTCCAACCTCATCCTGTCCGACGCCAGCGGCCGTGTTCTCTGGACGACCAACGTCACCAGTGTCGTCTCGGGTGGTTCCTCCGAAGCGGCGTCCACCGCTGTGCTTCTCAACACCGGCAACCTCGTCATCCGATCCCCGAACGGAACCACCGCATGGCAGAGCTTCGAGCACCCGGGCGACACGTTCCTCCCCGGCATGAAGATCCGGGTCAGGTACAGGTCTCGAGACGGCGAGCGCCTCGTTTCTTGGAGAGGCGCTGACGACCCCCTCGCCGGGGAGCTTCACCTACGGCCTGGACCCGGGCGCGCTCACGCAGGCCTTCATCTGGAACGGGACGCGTCCGGTGGCGCGCACCGCCCCGTGGACGGGCTACGCGACCATCAGTGGCCAGTTCCAGGTGAACTCCAGCTCCAGCGTCGTCATGGTTTCCCTGGCGGTCGTCACAACCGAGGAGGAGATGTACTTAGCCTACAGCCTCCCCGACGGCAGCGCGCACACCAGGTTCGTCTTGACTTACTCCGGCGAATACCAGCTCCAGAGCTGGGGATCGGCGGACTGGGCTATCGTCGGCAAGTGGCCGGCCAACGCGTGCGACTTCTACGGCCAGTGTGGCCCGTACGGTTACTGCGACGGCACGGTGACCGCCCCGACGACTCCGACGTGCAAGTGTCTCGACGGTTTCGAGCCGGTGAGCCTGGAGGAGTGGAGCAGGGGCAGATTTTCCCGGGGGTGCCGGCGGAAAGAAGCTCTGCGGTGCGGCGACGGCGGTTTCGTGGCCTTGCCGGGGATAAAACTGCCGGACAAGTTCGTGCTCGTCGAGAACCGGACCTCCGAGGAATGTGCCATGGACTGCACCAGCAACTGCTCCTGCGTGGCATACGCCTATGCCAACTTGAGCAGCGGAAGCACCATGGGCGGAATGAGGTGCTTGGTGTGGGGCGGGGAGTTGATTGACACAGAGAGGGTGGGTGATACTGCTGGCAGTGACACGCTGTACCTCCGGACTGCAGGCTTGGATGTTGGTGTGCTATGTTCATCTCATCTATCTATAATTTTATTACATATATATAGTCATATAGATAAACTAAATTTGATCATTGCATTGGTTATACTGTGCTACATTATTCATGCATAGAATTTTCCCTGCAATGACTTTGCACAGTAACAAGGCCAAAGACCAGGGCTGTAAAGATTGTGCTTCCTGTAGTTTTGTTAACTGGCATTCTGATACTCACAGCAGGCACTTCCCTTGCTTGGTTCAAGTTCAAAGGTACTGGCTCTACTTCTCTACGTTTCTGTATTGTATTGTGTACTCACAGAGGGATCAGGGACTCAGGGGACATGGTTTTTGCACTACTATCCTACATTATTAAAGTCACATACAAAAACAAATACTCACGACTTTTTGGAAGCAGGTAATAAAAAACAAAAAGAGAGAGAGCACAAGACGTTCCTTGGAAACCTGAGTACTTTAGAGTACTCTGGAGAAATAAATCCTACTGAAGGCTTTGAATTTCCAACTGTAAGCTTCCAAGATATTATAGCTGTGACAAATAACTTCGACAGGTCATTCATAATTGGGCAAGGAGGTTTTGGCAAAGTTTACAAGGTACTTATCTATTTTTATATAATCTTCACCCTGCAAAATTGCAATCGCACTAACACTAAACTGGTGTCTTAATCATTTTTCACTTCAATTTTACAAGGCGAAGCTAGATGGCCGAGAAGTTGCCATCAAAAGGCTCAACAGGGATTCCGCACAAGGAATAGCAGAATTCAGAAATGAAGTTGTTTTAATTGCCAAACTGCAGCACAGAAATTTGGTTAGCTTTATCAGTTGCTGCATCGAGGGAGATGAAAAGCTTCTGGTGTTTGAGTACATGCCAAACAAAAGCTTAGATGCTCTCCTTTTCAGTATGATCTAACAGTAGCACATTACAGCTTCAGGATTCAACACAACCGATTGGTTGGTACTTATGGGATATAGTTGCCTTTATCTGTAGGCAGTACAAGGAAGTTAGAGTTAGATTGGTCAACACGGTTCAACATAATCAAAGGAGTTGCTAAAGGGCTTCTATACCTCCATCAAGATTCAAGGCTGAGGATAATTCACAGAGATCTCAAAGCAAGCAATGTTTTGCTGGATGAAAAGATGAGACCCAAGATAGCAGACTTTGGTATGGCAAGGATGTTTGGTGACAACCAAAACGACGCAAACACAAAGAGAGTCGTTGGAACATAGTGAGTAGTTTTTTTTTCTGAAATTACCACCGCTTTAACCTAATATATTCACAGAAAAAACAACTGCTCCATTATTCTTCATGGTAAAATATTTGCAGCGGCTACATGGCTCCTGAATATGCAATGAGAGGCATATTTTCTGTCAAGTCTGATGTGTATAGCTTTGGTGTGTTGATGTTGGAAATCGTAAGTGGTGTGAAGATAAGCTCAACTGATCACACAACAGACTTCGAAAACCTTATAGTATATGTGAGCATAAGCTTTTCTGAATTTTGCAACAACTTCATAATAAAATTCCACAACCTCAGTTATTGTATATGTTGGTTTATATCCAGGCATGGAATCTGTGGAAGAAAGGGCAGGCAAAGGATTTGATAGACTCAAGTATAATGGAGAGCTGCATACTTGCTGAAGCATTGCTTTGCATCCACACAGGCCTTCTATGTGTGCAGGATGACCCCAACGATAGGCCACTTATGTCATCTGTGGTGTTCATCTTGGAGAATGGAAATAGCACACTTGCCATTCCAAATAAACCTGCATATTTTGCACATACTTGTAACAAAGTAAAACAGGTAAGAGGCACTACTCAGAACTCAAAGAACAGTGTTACTCTTTCAACTTTAGAGGGAAGGTAGCCTTTTTGTCCACATGTACGACAATCATTTGATAAAGAAACACTCAGGTTATGTAAATCTGCATTGCTAATGCGTTCAAATTTGGCGTACTGGCTAATGTTACATTGGACCTTATTTGAGCACTGTGCAAGTTTGCAGAAGACTTACATGCTCATGTAGGCAACCAGCAATCTGGCCCTACGCGTTTCTCAAATCCCAATCAATCTTCTCTGTGACAAATGACATAGCCCTGATTATTTTTGTCAGGGTTGATCACTAAGAAAAGCAATCTGATATCATTGCTTGTACGACCAAGTCTCACTGCAACAGTTCCTAATGGAGAATATAATTTCACCCGACATTTAGCCTCACCCTGACAATTCAAACCAGACAGGTCCGATAGAAAAGCGGGCATGTCGATGCAAACCGACAGGCCCGGTATGCTATGAACAGCACGCATAACTTTAGAAGAAAAAGGGGAAATGCATCCAGACGGTCTGAAAAATTGTGAATTTTAACCAGAGGGCGGTAAGAGGGCGCTGCCCTAAAAAAAAAATGTCCTCAAAATTCCATAGTCAAAAGTACCGAACCAAATCGTGCATACCAGACCATCAAACCGGACATAGTTCTGCAGGAAACTTATCCGATTTAGATCAACTCCGATTGAACTCAAACTTTGCAGGTGTGTTCCTGGAGGTATTGAGAGGATATTCTCAGAAGATCAAGACCCAGAAACCACAAAATCAACCACAATCTTAAAATCCATCTTACAAAATGGAGTTTTCTCCAAAACTCTCATAATCTCAAATTCAAGTGCTCACAAGGAATATGCCAATTCTAGTGGAGATACAACCTAAAAACAAGATTCACACAAAAATCCAAAAGAGCAAGGGAAGGGAAGGCCGGAAGGGCAAACAACAACTCTAAGGTCATAGACTCTTCCTTATGTTGACCTACCACCCATTAGCTGAATGTCCGGTGCTTCTTTCTTCGCTCTCGAATCATCCGATTTGTATGGTGCTCTCAGCCCATCAGACAACATTGTACATTGTTTTCATTTTTATGAGATGCGGACCGTCCGACCAGTTTAATTATTTTTTTCTATTTTTGTTGATGTCTTCATGTTTATTTTCCAATTTCCTGTCCACCCGTGTCCTTGCATCCATAGTATCAAATGCATCTTACACATGTTAGTCCTTATGGTCGCCATCATGATCACCAAAACCATGATAAAAATAGGCATTTTGGTCCAAAATCCAAAGTCTTTACAAACCGGTTACTGAACTCTTTGTCACTGGTTTAGTCAGCCACCAATGACAACGCCATTCTAATTAACTAACCAGTCCGACGTGGACAGCTAGCTGAAATGTCAACCATAAGATGAGTCTGAGTCCATAAGCAAAATGTGACGTTCGGGGGATTATTTTTGTTTATTTCTTTTGACAAGAGGGGGATTATTTTTGTTTGTTTTTTTTTCAAAAGCAAGCTTGGCTCGTACTTCATTAAGAGAAAAACGGAACGTTTGTTGGATTATTTTGTTAGTCACTGAAAATAATTCAAACGGGTTATGCCATCAATGCCAAAATTTAAAAAAAATGGAGAGAAGAAATCAATGCCAAATAAAAAAAAAAGAGAAAAAGAGAGAGAGAGAAGAATTGACATCATTTGCCATAGACCAAGTTTGGGATGCAGATCATCCGTGCGTAACAATACCACCTACTCCAGTAGCTAGCATATTAGCACATCGTCTCTACGAAATCAGCTCGTCAACGCATTGCAATTTGCAAGTAATTTGCTCGATGCCTTGGTTACATATCAGGTACGCCACTGTCCTGCTGCTGCTGCTGGCATCACCGTGTGCCACCGATGACCGGCTCGTCCCCGGCAAGCCGCTCTCCGCTGGCGCCAGCATCGTGTCCGACGGCGGCAGCTTCGCCCTGGGCTTCTTCTCTCCCACCAACTCGACCCCGGGCAAACTCTACCTCGGCATATGGTACAACGACATCCCTGGCCGGCTCACCGTCGTGTGGGTCGCCAACAGAGAAAAACCCCGTCACTGCTTCGCCACCGGCTCTGTCCCTGACCAACGCCTCTCCAACCTCGTCCTGTCCGGCGCCGACGGCCGTGTTCTTTGGACAACCAACGTCGCCGGTGCAACTGCGGCGGCCACCAGAAACACTTCGGCGGTGCTTCTGAACACAGGCAACCTCGTCGTCCGGTCTCCGAACGGCGCCACCTTGTGGCAGAGCTTCGATCACCCCACCGACTCCTTCCTCCCCCCGGCATGAAGATCCGGATGAACTACAAGACGCGCACCGGCGACCGGCTGGTGTCGTGGAAAAGCCCCCGTCGATCCATCGCCGGGGCCCTTCTCCTACGGCGGGGACCCAGACACGTTCCTTCAGCTCTTCATCTGGAACGGAACGCGTCCGATTAAGCGCGGCGGGCCATGGACGGGCGAGTCAGTTACTGGGGGCTTGATTCGCGAGAGCACCAGCGTCGTCTTCTCCCAAACAATTGTCAGCACCCAGGAGGAAATCTACCTAACCTTCGGCGTCTCGGACGGCGCCGAGCATACTAGGTACGTGCTCACTGACTCCGGCGTGCTCCTCTTCCAAAGCTGGAACAGGAGCTCGTCGGCATGGGACGTCTTGGGTGGTTCGAGTAATCCTGAGTGCAACCTGTATGGCTACTGTGGCCCGAACGGCTACTGCGACAACACGGAGTCTCCCCTGTAGGTGCAAGTGCCTCGATGGTTTCGAGCCGGTGGGCTTAGAGGACTGGAACAGCGGCAGGTTCTCTCAGGGGTGCCGGCGAAAGGAGGAGCTCCGGTGCGGCGACGACCGTTTCTTGGCCTTGCCGGGGATGCAATCGCCGGACAAGTTCGTGCTCGTCGAGAACCGAACCTTGCAGCAGTGCGAAGCGGAGTGCACCAGAAACTGTTCGTGCGTGGCGTATGCTTACGCCAACCTGAGCACGAGCAGAACCAAGGGGACCTGACGAGGTGCTTGGTGTGGGCCGGCGAGTTGATCGACACATGGAAGGCTGATACAGACACTTTGTACCTCCGGATCGCAGGCTTGGATGCAGGTGCGCAACAAGATTTTATCTAATGTTTCTGTTGAGTAAACTTTGAAAGCCCAACTACCTCAAAAAAAAAAAAAAAAAAACTTTGAAAGCCCAACGTTTGGATTTTTTTGTTTTACTTGTTTGCTTCAAACATATTTTGAAAGGACTGTTTATCCATCTGCTGACAAATGTTTGTTGTCAAAATCTGGCAGATGGCAGGTATCAACAAATTTGTTTAAATCCCAAAAAACTAGCCAAAGATCACTTGCAACGGCTATGCAGAACAAAAATCCAATAACGCACAAACAGACTTAGCACAACATGTATCTTAAAGCGTAAATTGAATGGGAACACCTATCTTAAAGCGTAACCGGGGAGGCCTTTAACTAGTCTTTGATCAGTTGTCAATTGTACTATATATAACAAGCATAAAACTCTGGACTGACTTCTGAAAAATAGGTGCGAGGGCGAAGAGCAACGGAGTGAAGATTGTGCTGCCTGCAGTTTTATTAAGTGGCATTCTGATAGTCACATGCATTTCTTTTGCATGGTTCAAGCTCAAAGGTACAACCCTACATAGCTGTCTTCTTTACGCGTGTTTGTTTTACTCTTAGAAAGACCGGTGACACAATATTGAACAGGTAAAGTAAGCTATGGGGCAAAGCATAGGAAGCTAATTTTCGATGGCATGAGTACATCGGATGAACTTGAAGGAAACCATGCCCAAGACTCTGAAATACTCTCGGTTACATTTGAGGATATCGTGGCCGCGACATGCAATTTCTCAGAGGCATGTAAGATTGGACAGGGGGTTTTGGTAAAGTTTATAAGGTAATCACTTAATTCAACCTTATTTTCCTTTTTATTAGTTCTAGTTATATATATAATTACATTGACTTTACGTTTGTTTTAATTATGTACTTACTACTATATATTAACCGGAGCTGAAGGCCTATCTTGCACTGGAAAAAACAGACTAGTAACAAAAATTCTTACAAAAAATAGAATCATTCGCCATCTATTCAATAGACTCTAATCATCATAATTATTAAACATATACTTTTATCCAAAACAAATACTCATGGTTGCCATTACAAAAAAAACATCATCTAAATTGTTTGAATATACCATTATAAAAATACAATCGAGTAACCTCAGATTTACATCTAAGTTACCCATTATAAACAATAATCAATAACCATCTGAAATTACAACACCTTACAACTTACATAGGATGAGATGCTTACTCAAACCAAATAGTCCATATGTAACACATTAAATTTTAGCATCTAAATTACCAACATCGACCATTCTTGTGATCAATAACATAAAATATCCCTTCAATTTTACTTTTTAAATTACCAAGATCTACTATTGTGAACTAATTAAATAATCAAACTAAGCCTACATTTATATAATTTAAATCACATACCTCTAAAACTATCAACATATAAAAAGAGGGAGTATAGAACAATTGGTAAACTACAACAGTATAGAGATCACAGATTATATACATGAATGTTTTGTTAGAATATGGAGAGGGAGAGAGAGCACACATACACTACTACGGGATTGATTTTACGTGGTGTTTGAATTTCATTTTTCGCGGGCGGACATTTGAAAAACCGCCACGGTTAATACCCAGATTAACCATGGCGGTCATTTTTAATTAACCCACGGTAAATGGATTAACCGTGGTGGTTATTTTAAAAACCCGCCATGGTTAATACCGGCCCAACAGCTGGCCCATTTAAGCCCGATAACAGGCTCCAAATATATACAAGCCACTAGGGTTTTGTCCCATCCACCCCATCCACCGCTCCCCATTCTCTAAGACACCAACTCCCATCTCTACGACACAAACCGTGGTCTCCACTCTACTAGGCGAACCACTCCCTTCTCCAAATCGACGCAACTCCTCCGGTGAGCGAAGCGGACGGGCGAAGGGCGGCGAAGCGCCAAGGTGGCTGGTGACCTGGCGGCGGCGAAGCGTGGGCCCGGCAGCGGCGGCGGCGGCGGAAGGCGCGGGCCTGCGTGGGTTCGCCCCAAGCTCGGCGCCGCTCCCAAGCCCGGGCGGTGGCTCCCTCCCTCCATGGCGCGGCGAATCCGGCTCCAGCCGGGTGGATCCCGCCACCGGGCGCCGGATCCTGGGCCGTCCCACCGGGCGATACGGGGGCCCGCGGCGGCGGCGCGGCCTAGATCTGGCCCGTTTGGGCCTGGATCTGGATTTTTTTTTTTTTTTTTTTTTGCTGGATTAACGGTGGCGGTTATTTGGGCTCTCAAAAAACCGCCACGCAAAATGATTGATTTTCCTACCCTTCACGCCCGTGGGCGGTTATGAAAACCGCCACGGAAAATCATTTTTGCCCGCCACCGTTAATCCAATGAGTAGTAGTGATAATCAACAATTTTGGTTAGTTGTAGCCACTAAATTTATCCAAAAATCGAATATTTATATATATCGGCTGAGGAGCAGAGGTTGATGGACTATTACATTGAATTGTCTACACTGTGAACTCAAATATTAGTTTTTGTTCTTTCTCCGAAGGCAATGTTACGTGGCCACGAAGTTGCTATCAAAAGGCTAAGCAAGGATTCTGAGCAAGGATCAAAGGAATTCAAGAATGAAGTTATTCTCATTGCTAAATTGCAGCATAGAAACTTGGTTCGACTTCTTGGTTGCAGTGTTGACATTGATGAGAAAGTTCTGATATATGAATACTTGTCTAATGGAAGCTTAGATGCTACCCTTTTTGGTATGTGTCACCCCTTAAGCTCTTAGATATAACATAGAATAGCTAAAAATATGCATTGAATTACTTTAATCTTCATGCGTATAATTCAAGGAAAATGATATTGGATTGGCCAATCCGATTTAATATAATCAAAGGGGTTGCAAGAGGACTACTCTACCTCCATCAAGATTCAAGATTGACAATAATCCATAGAGATCTCAAGGCCGCTAATGTCTTGTTAGATGCACAAATGAGACCAAAGATAGCGGACTTCGGCATGGCAAGGATATTCAATGATAGCCAGAAAATGCAAACACTCATCGTGTTGTTGAACATAGTAAGTACTCATTTTAGTAAGTTCTCAAAGTAAGTTATAACCAATTCAAGTTATATCCAATAATTTGTGGACTCAAAATGACCAAATAGTGGTTACATGGCCCCTGAGTATGCAATGGAAGGTGTCTTCTCATCAAGACTGATGTCTATAGCTTTGGCGTTCTACTCTTAGAGGTTGTTACTGGGTACAAGGAGAAGCTCCATAAGTAGCACCATGGGTTTTCAAAACCTAATAGTATATGTGAGTATATGCCTTTTTGAAGTTGTAAACTAAAGTAAGAGTCTAGAAGCTCTATCTTACCACAATCCAAATAATTGTTTTGGTTGTTTCAGGCTTGGAACATGTGGAAAGAGGGGAAGGCAAGAGACTTGGCGGACCCATCTATTATGGATACTTGTTTGCTAGACGAAGTCTTGCTTTGTAGTCATGTGGCACTCTTGTGCGCTCAGGAAAACCCAGTTGATAGGCCACTTATGTCATCTATTGTCTATAGCCTAGATAATGGAAGCAACGCGATTGCCAACACCAAACAATCCTGGACACTATGGACAGAGGGGTGGTGGTATGGAGCAAATAAGGGATGAAAACAACTCCATGAATGATGAAAACAACTCCATGAATTCCCTTACTCTCACAACTATAGAGGGACGATAGTTCTAGTTTGATGCACATGAACAAGGTTCAAAATATTGTTGAACAAATGTCGATTACTATTTGTGGTTTGGATGTCACATCCTTTCTAATTTTAAGTTTGATTTATGGTTATCTTACTATTACTACTTAGAGGCTCTTTTGTGGAGGCTTCATATGAATTAGCATTGATGGGACATCATAGAAAAAATAGATATCCCAAAAAATATGGGCGTCAATTTGGTAGACCATAATCATCATTGATAATAATTGACACTAGACTATTCTAATTTCTAAAAAACACATTGCCATTGTGAAAAAAGTAAATATGATACTCCCAACCCCCAACTTCTTCTAGGTTACTCACATGTGTCACTATGGAAATCTTATCATTACTTTAACTACCTCTTTTTGGAATCTTATCATTACTTTAACTACCTCTTTTTGGAGCATCCATATGAAACTGTTAAGAGACTGCTAGAAAAGAGAGAAATTATGGAATTACCAAAAAAGAGAATATTTGGCTACCGATTTAGTAAACTCCAGTAATTATTAGTGATAACCATTAGATCTATCCTGAATTCCTGATTTTAAAAAGTATCTCTAGTGTAATGGGAAATATCTTAAAACCGCCCCTAAACTTTATACAAAATTGCTCACATCTGCTACTTCCGTAAAATAACCCCCTTGAATCTTTATCTAAGTAACCGACCTATAGTATCATAAGGAAAATAATATGAACTCACTTTCAAAATGCATTAGAACTACCCAATTATATATGAGGAGTTTTGGTCCTCATTGACTGGTCGTCATATCATGATCACCAAAACCATGATAAACATAGACATTTTGGTCGAAAGTCCAAAGTCTTTACAAAACCGGTTACTAAACTCTTTGTCACTGGTTTAGTCAGGCACCAATGACAATGCCATTCTATTGAACGAACCAGTCCGACGCGGACAGCTGAAATGTCAACCATAAGATGAGTCTGAATCCATGAGCAAAATGTGACGTTCGCGGGATTATTTTTGTTAGTCACTGAAAATAATTCAAGTTAAAAAATGGAGAGAAGAAATCAATGCCAAATAAAAAAAAGAGAGAAGAATTGACATCATTTGGCAATTGGCATAGAGCAAGTTTGGGATGCAGATCATCCGTGCGTAACAATGCCACCTACTCCGGTAGCTAGCATATTAACACATCGTCTCTACGAAATCAGCTCGTCAACGCATTGCAAGTAAGGTGCTCGATGGCTTGGCTAGATATCAGGTACGCCAGCACTGTCCTCCTCTTTCTGCTGCTGCTGGCATCACCGTGTGCCACCGATGACCGGCTCGTCCCTGGCAAGCCGCTCTCCGCTGGCACCACCATCGTCTCGGACGGCGGCAGCTTCGCCCTGGGCTTTTTCTCCCGAACCAATTCGTCGACCCCGGGCAAACTGTACCTCGGCATATGGTACAACGACGTCCCCGAGCTCACCGTCGTGTGGGTCGCCAACAGAGAAACCCCAGTCACTGCTTCGCCACCGGCTCTGTCCCTGACCAACACCTCCAACCTCGTGCTGTCCGGCGCCGACGGCCGTGTTCTTTGGACGACTAACGTCGCTGGTGCAGGTACGGCGGCTAGCAACAACACTGCGGCAGTGCTTCTGAGCACCGGCAACCTCGTCATCCGGTCTCCTGACGGCGCCACCTTGTGGCAGAGCTTCGATCACCCGACCGACACGTTCCTCCCCGGCATGAAGATCCGGCTCAACTACAAGACGCGCGCCGGCGACCGGCTGATCTCGTGGAAAAGCCCCGACGACCCATCGCCGGGAACCTTCTCCTTCGGCGTGGACCCAGAGACATCCCTGCAGATATTCATCTGGAACGGGACGCGCCCGATCTGGCGTAGCTGGCCATGGGCGGGCGACCTAGTTATCGGCCAGTACAACCAGGCGATCACCAGCTCCATCAGCTACCTCACCGTTGTCAGCAGCCAGGACGAAATCTACATAGCCTTCAGCTTCTCGGAGGGCGCCGCGCATACAAGGTACGTGCTCACAGACTCCGGCGAGTACTGGTTCCAAAGCTGGAACAGCAGCTTGTCCGCGTGGACCCTCCTCTGGGATTGGAGGTCCGGCTCCGGCGAGTGCAGCAGCTACGGGCACTGTGGCCCGAACGGCTTCTGCGACAACACGGAGTATCCCCGTGCCGTGTGCAGGTGCCTCGATGGCTTTGAGCCGGCGGCCTTAGAAGACTGGAACAGCGGCAGGTTCTCTCAGGGGTGCCGTCGGAAGGAGGAGCTTTGGTGCGGCGGCGGTTTCTTGGCCTTGCCGGAGGTGAAATCGCCGGACAAGTTCGTGCTCGTCGAGAACCGAACCTTGCAGGAGTGCGAAGCAGAGTGCACCAAAAACTGTTCGTGCGTGGCGTATGCTTACGCCAATCTGAGCACCAGCAGACCGAGGGGGGACCTGACGAGGTGCTTGGTGTGGGCCGGTGAGTTGATCGACACGGAGACGGCTATAGGCCCAGATACTTTGCACCTCCGGATTGCACGCTTGAACGCAGGTATGTGTGCAAGTGCAACTGGTTTTATGATATATCATTTTTAGCAACATTGTTTTTTGAAATTACATTTTTAGCAACATGGTCTAGTTTTTTTAGCAACTTTTATCATCTAGTTTATCTTTTCTCCCCTAAAAATATCTAGTTTATCTTTTTTAATAAATTTGAAATCCCATTTAACTTAGAACGCTGCTGGAAAGCTTTCTTGTCTCAAAAATATTTTGAAACGTTCCAAATGAAATCCTTAGATTCCTTCTTATATGCCTGATTCTTTGTGTTTTTTTAGGACGAAAATAGGCCTTAACTAGCTAGTCTTTGATAAATTGTATATGCATGCATTAGGAATTTAGGATTCTGGAGTCTGAACTGACTTCAAAAACACAGGTACGAGGCCAAAGAGCAACAAAATAAAGATTGTGCTGCCTGCAGTTTTGTTAAGTGGCATGCTCATACTCACAGGCATTTCCCTTGCATGGTTCAAGTTCAAAGGTACAATACTGCATCCTTACGCGTGTCTATTTTACTCTTTCGATGGGGTGGTTATATAGAATATTGAACAGGTCAAATAAGTTATGGTGCAAAGCATAAGAAAATTTTGGATGGCATGAGTATATCGGATGAACTCGAAGAAGGAGACCATGCCCTAGACTCTGAATTCCTCTCCGTGAGATTTGATGATATCGCGGCCGCGACATGCACAGTTTCTCAGAGGCATGTAAGATTGGACAGGGGTTTTGGCAAAGTTTATAAGGTAATCACTTAATTCATACATATTTTCCTCTTTATTAGTTCTACTAGTGATATATATAACTAAATTGACTTGATGTTAGTTTTAATTATGCACTTACTACTATATATATTAACCGGAGACGAAGGCCTATCGAGCACTGGAAAAAAAAAAGATTAGTATTAAAAATTCTTACAAAAATAAAAACTTGATCCGCAGTGGCTAGACAGCGGATCATTCACCATATACAGTGACACCGTAGCTTCATGAATTATTCGACCATCAATTAGTAGAGACTCTAATCATCCTAGTAATTAGATCTATTTTTTATCTTAAAATTACTTAGGTTTTCCAACATCTAAATAATTCAAATTTATACCACTACGTATTCCGAAGGTGTAGCAATATTTATATTTTTAGAGGAAGCGACAAATATATATTTCGAAGGTATAGCAATCATGCAAAGATTTCCCTTAATGAACCACATACCGATGAAATCTATTTTAACTTATCCTCCGTGACAATATTTTTTTGAAAAAAAATGTTTTGGAGAAATTTATGAACTTTTACTAAATTGTAATATATAATGCACTGATAGTTTACATTTAAGCATTCTAGGTGTACAAAATTACAAACAAACTCATAATTTTTTGATAGAGAAAATTGGACATCTAGATCGAGCATTGAAATGGTTAGTTTTGCCATTGTAGTAACTACGACTGCAGTTTAGGACTAACTTGTTTAGTAAAATTAAAAAAGAGATTTTTGAATAGAAACACAATAAACAATGGAGTTTCAACTTCAAATATGGATAAAACTGTAACAACTATAACAAGACAAAAATGGAAAGGCAAGATCTAGATCAATGGCATGACAACATATGGGCAACAATAAGTTTATATAACAAGCTAATATTTCAACTAAACATATAGTGAAAACACAAAGAGGTGTGCTGCTTATGAATAAAAAACTCTAGTTGTGCCATAACAACATTCATTTTAGCCTTCTAAAGTTGTTCCAATTTATTTCTTATTCTCACTTTTCAATGCACCTCTCTATTTCCAATAAATCTCTATGTCTACCTCTTCTTCTCCTTTCTTGTGCACTAGTCCTTCTTCAACCCTCCTTAATTCCTGTGTCTCTAGAGGTAAAACGACAAATAATATATGTAAAATGTATGAGTATAGAATAATTGGTAAACAGTAACAACCGTGATAGAGGCGGATTATATACATGAATGTTATGTTAGACTATGGAGAGAGATAGAGAGAGATAGAGAGCACTCAAATCATCAATTTTGGTTAGTTATAACTACTAAATTTACCCAAAAATTCTAATATCTATATGTCAGGTGATGAGCATAGCTTGATAGACTAGTTACATTATATTGAATTGTCTCAAATCTTAGATTCTATCATTACTTTTTTTTTTTCTTAAAAGGAGCCTAGGTGGCCACGAAGTTGCTATCAAAAAGGTTAAGCAAGGATTCTGAGCAAGGATCAAAGGAATTCAGGAATGAAGTCATTCTCATTGCTAAATTGCAAACACGTAAACTTGGTTCGACTTCTTGGTTGCAGCATTGACATTGATGAGAAAGTTCTGATTTATGAATACTTGCCTAACGGAAGCTTAGATGCTATCCTTTTTGGTATGAGTCACACCATAAGCTCTTAGATAAAGCTCTTAGATAAAGAATAGAACAACTAAAGTATATTGAGTTACATTAATCTTCATGCGTATAATTCAAGAAAAATGATGTTGGATTGGCCTATCCGATTTAATATAATCAAAGGGGTTGCAAGAGGACTTCTCTACCTCCACCAAGATTCAAGATTAACAATAATTCATCGAGATCTCAAGGCCGCTAATGTTTTGCTAGATGCACAAATGAGACCAAAGATAGCAGATTTTGGCATGGCAAGGATATTCAATGATAGCGAGGAAAATGCAAACACTCATCGTGTTGTCGGAACATAGTAAGTACTCATTTCAATAAGTTCTCAAAATAAATTGTAGCCCAATTGAACTTTTATATAATAATTTGTGGACTCAATATGAGCGGACAGGGTGGTTACATGGCCCCGGGTATGCAATGGAAGGTGTCTTCTCCATCAAGTCTGATGTTTATAGCTTTGGCGTTCTACTCTTAGAGGTCGTTACGGGTACAAGGAGAACCTCCATTAGTAGCAACATGGGTTTTCAAAACCTAATAGTCTATGTGAGTATATGCCCTTTCAAAGTTGTAAACTAAACTAGGTGCCTAGAAGCTCTAATTTACTGCATACATACCCAAATAATTGTTTTGGTTGTTTCCAGGCTTGGAACATGTGGAAAGAGGGAAAGGCAAGAGATTTGGCAGACCCATCTATCATGGACACTTGTTTGCTAGATGAAGTCTTGCTTTGCAGTCATGTGGCACTCTTGTGCGTTCAGGAAAATCCAGTTGATAGGCCACTTATGTCGTCCCATTGTCTATAGTCTAGAGAATGGAGGCATCGCGATTGCCAACACCCAAAAATCCTGGGCACTATGGACAGAGGAGTGGTGATATGGAGCAAACAAGGGATGAAACCAACTCCATGAACTCTCTTACTGTCACAACAATAGAGGGACGATAGTTCTCTTTCGATGTACATAAACAAGATTCAAGATATTATTGCACAAATGTCTATCGTATTAGTTGTTTGAATGTCATTTCCTTTCTATTTCTAAGTTTCATTTATGGCTATGTTACTATTACTAGTTAGAGACTCTTTTTGGAGGCTTTGTGTGAATTATCATTGATGGGACATCCTAAGAAAGAGAAACTATGGAAAAAATATATAGGCAGCAATATAGTAGACCATAATCATCATTGAAACTAATATAGTAGATCGCATGTTGAAGGTGATTTCTATTTTTAACTACGCGTGATCGCACGGGGGAAGGCCACGACGTACCAATTTTTTACCGCACGAAACAAAAACCTCTTTTACATCCCTTTTATGTTGTAGAGATAGAGATATCATTGTTTCGTGAAGGTAAGATCATGGCCAGCTCCAGGACCCCACGCGCCGTCATGGCTAGCACCTCCATCATCCGACTACAAGCGGCTGAGGGCAGCTGCGCCCTCGGCCCTCGACCACTGACGAAGTTGGGCCAGCTCAGCGTGGTAGGCGGTCATGGGTCGACGGCGGTTCGCCTCGCTGCGTGGGACCACGTTCACGGCCCGAGCTGCGGCCGGCGCGCGTTCCTCACCATGGCCTACATCCTCGCCCATCGCGCATCCATCCTCTCTCAGACTCCGGCGCGATGCAAATGGGCGGCTGCGATCTTGCCAGTCCCTAGGGTGCAAGTTCCGCCCGTGGACCCGGTGCGCGCTGCGTGGCGTAGCGCCCGCGGAACTGATCGTAGCCACGGCGTCCATGATCCAGATTCCTTCATCATGGCGCCGTCGCCAGTTCATCCCAAACACCGTGCGATTTGGCGTCCGCGAGGATGGTATTCACGGCCTTCCTTCGGTTGCGAGCAGCGTGGGGCGTGGAACGTCGGGTTCGCGCTCGCCAACGCTCGTCACCCTGGCGCTGCGGCCCGTGCCGCGTCGCGGCCCGGCCCGCGGCACCGGTGCTAACGCTTCCCGCTGGGCACCGTGGTGGCCGGTGCCTGGCGGCAACGTCTCCAGCGCATACTCTGCCTCTCGGGCGAATGACCTCCCCCCGACCTTCTGGCTCGCCGTAGCCTTGCCCCCTGTTTTCTGTATCTCAAGTTGCTACATCGAAAAATTCTAGTTGTATTTTCGTTGCTTAATGGAAATGGGGTTTACCTCGCTTCAAAAAGAAAAACATGTCAAGGGGAGTTTTATTTAGATGAAACCTCATTTGATGCAGTATCACGCAGATCTACATGCACATGCATGAGCCTCTAAATCCGACATAAAGCACGTGCTAGATCTCAAGTGTCAGATGTGCAGCATATATATACAGGAGTTAGTTAGATCTACTGTATATCATTTGGCTCATTTCCTTGTTGTCTTTAGTTTGCACCTGATTAAAGACACCCACAAGATAAGCATCCATGTGTGAACAGTGAAAGCCTATAAACAAATAGTGTGTTGTGTGAACAGTGAAAGCCTATAAACAAATAGTGTGGTGGGGAAGGAAGGCAGGTAACATCTCTCTAGTTAAATAATTATTAAAATATCAGTAAAACCAATTGCTCTTGAGAAATTCATATTTTTAGATAATGGATAACAAGCATCCGCCTCTACATCCAAAGGATGTATACAGCCCATTATTACAAGCTTTCAAGAAATGAAAAGAGAGAGCCTAGGTCATAAAATAACCGGGAAGCTAAGACAAACAATATAAATGTTTCCATCCATTGTTGGACATCAGAAAGCAATAAATTCTAATTTCTTGCTTATTGTTGAGAGCGCTTCCTTGGCTATCTCTTCACACGCCAAGTACCGCTACCAAAGAAGCGTAACCAATACGCACCTCCGAAAATTACCCGCATAATAGAATTAGATTTTTTACATTAAAAACCACATCATTTCGCATCTCCGTAGAGCCCAGCATATGGCAGCCATCCCCACCCAAATCAATTCTCTAATCTTTTTATTTTGATTAGTTAGCCAATTCCCCTAACATATGGCTAATTGATCTAGGTTGAGTCACCCAAGAGCAAAAAGAGATAATCCTCCGTGATCATTCCGTAAGGGGCGCCTAGGAATAAGTGTTGAATAGTCTCATTCCCATTACAAAGAAACACACACTTCGACTCCTTTCCAGTTTTTTTAGCAAGATTGTCTTTAGTCAATATAACCCCCCTCTGTAAAAACCAGAGAAAGATTTTAATTTTTAGAGGAATCTTTATCTTCCAAATCATACTATGCCGAAAAGGTGTTTGTGTATCAATGATTGAGAAATTCATATATCAGGCTGTATTTTTTTACCAATTCTGGATCGCCAAAGTTGTTCGATTCATCGGAGTTTTTGCTGGATTATTAATGGCTGTTATTTGATCTCACCATGTTTAGGTGTGTTTTCAGAATTTTCTGGTGTCAGTCTTGTTACAAATCAAGTCTAAAGACTAGAAAAAAATAGAGGACATTCCATGTGCTCTCAGTACGAGGTTCTTTCTGTTGCCATTCCATGATCCTAATTTTTTTTCTCGAATACGTAAAAAGACTTGCACATTATTATATTTGAGCAGAAGAGTTTTTACACTGCACGCTCACGCGTCTTTGGAGTATTAGATTCACAATTAGCACTATCTCCCCTCTCGGATTACATATGGCGATTACTCACGGACTAAATCTCCTAGATGGTGCGCTCTCGTCTCTATCCATAGGTTGGCTATTTGCTTGATCTTGGCAAATAGTTGCGCGCTAGTGGCTACCTCGTTTCAGAAGAATCTTGTCACCATGCCACCAGCTCGAAAAGGGTGTCACACATTTCCTCTTGTCACCCTAGCACCTCTGTCGCCAATGCTCCCACCAAGCAATGATGGAGCCCCCGCCTAGCCCCCTAGGTCCGTCGGGCGGCAGACGGTGGGCCAAGCGGCCATGCACTTCCCTCGGATGCTCCCCTCTTTGCCTGTCCACAGGTGGCATTGATCTCCTCTATTGCCCACGGTGGCAGACCATTGGTGATTTGGGTGTTGATAGGTATTGGCGACATGACCGATTTGATCGAGATGAGCCTTCCACTTTTGTTCATGAGAGGGGTCGGGGCATGCGTGCAATCGCCTCGCTACCGCATCAACCGTTGATTGTATCTTGGCCTTGGGCACCTTCTTCACGAGTGGAAGGACAAGGTACGTGATGGGGAAGTCCACAAGCTGGCAGCCCGGGATTGCCTCGTGCCGCATGTTGTCGTCCGGGACATGAATCGGGTGATGGAGCATTTCCCGCATTTGTCCTTAGGCCGGAGGCGTCGCCGAAGATCCGGAGGATGGGTTTTATTGTCTCCGCCCCCCCACGCTAGGGTGCATGAATAGGATCACGTCGCCCACGTAGATGCTGCAGTGGAGGCGGATGGGGGTGGCTCCCGTTGGCCTCAGGAAACGGTCGTCGGCCGCTGATGCCACAAGTCGCATGAATGCTTCCATCATAATAATGAAGAGCATCGGCGATAGGGAATCCCCCTGACGCACCCCTCTCCTATGCTAGATGGTTTGGCAGGCCTGCCGTTGAGTAGGATCCTAGACGAGGCCGACGGGCTTTATGTTGCTTGAAAATAGCACAATAGGCTCTTGTCTGGTCATGCATATTTTCAGTCAATACTTGGAGGTAGAGTCGGATACATACAACAAACTAGATCAGGTCCAAGATTACTGACTTACTAATAAGATGGCTTATATATGCTACAGCTGCCACAAAATGTTTATCATACTGCCATTTTGATATTTTTTTTACAGGGTGTATATTTTGACTTACTGAAACATTGGTTGTTCTTATGGTTGTTGGTGTTGGCTAAGATTTCATCGCGCGCGTGACACATGCACAGAAGACCGGTCCTTGTTTGTAACAACTCTCTGGAGCGTGTCTGTTTTTATTTTCTTTGCAGTACGTCCTGGTTTCGTGATCTTCACTTTTCCAGGTAATATAAGATCAAGCTTTGAAGAACAGAGTGCAAGTCCACGCGCTGCTTGAATACCTTGGCATACATACGGCAGAAACCGTGGTTCCTCAACAAGCAAGAGTTGTTCTCCGCATCGTGCCGAGCAGCCACCACCTCCCATCCCAGGCAACGAGAATTCAACGCAGTTGTTGACGACGATTTCGTTGTGACACAAGCAGACAAGAATAGTCCTTTCGCGCGCGCGCCACTCGTTTCCTTCATTACCTGCCACTACACCGCCATGGTCGTCGTTCGTCGTCCATGTCCCAAGCCGAGCGTCCGTCTGACGCCAACTGCCCAAGTGTCAAGCTCCCAACTTTCTCTGAAGCTCCCAACGCTTAATTAAGCTAGTCCGAGGGAGGTCTGCAGTTTCAATCGCCGTACCATCCATCGTCACTTGCCGGCCCAATCTCAAGGTAGGAGTATTCCATTTGTCGCTACCTTGCTGGATGGGAGTGCTAACAGCCAAGACAAATAAAGCACATGGCTGCACCTGCACCTTAAACAAATGCATACCCCATTTTTTTTTGTACTCGTAGACCTGAACCTGTGAACCATGGAGTGGTCACGTTCCACCAGCATCGCAGTCAAAGCCGCCGCCGTGCTCCTCCTTCTCTTGCCGCGCTTCTGCTCACCGGCCGGCGACAAGCTAGCCCAAGGCGAGTCGCTGTCGCCCGGCGGGACCATCGTGTCCGACGACGGCGCCTTCGTGCTCGGCTTCTTCGCCCCTCCAACGCCACGCCGGGCAGGCAGTACGTCGGCATATGGTACAACAACATCCCCGTGCAGACGGTGGTGTGGGTCGCCAACCGCGACGCGCCGGTCACCGTCGAGGAGCGTTCCGGCAATAACTCCTCGTCGTCTGCGCCGCCGCCGCCATCGCTCGCCCTGGCCAAGAAGGACGACTCCTCCAACCTCGTCTTGTCTGATGTCGGTGGCCATGTCGTTTGGACGACCAACGTCACTGCCGCCACCAGCTCGGGTTCGACGGCCGTGCTCCTCAACTCCGGCAACCTCGTCCTCCGGTCGCCGAACGGCACCACGCTGTGGCAGAGCTTCGACCACCCGACGGACACGTTCATCCCGGACATGAAGGTCGGCCTGCGCCACCGGACGCACGACGGCGCGCGCATCGTGTCGTGGAAGAGCCCCGGCGACCCTTCGCCGGGGCCTTCTCGTACGGCATGGACCCGGACACGTCGCTCCAGATGCTGGTGTGGAACGGGACGCGCACATACTGGCGCAGCTCGGCCTGGACCGGGTACATGAGCGTCAGCAGGTACCACGCCACCACCGGCACGGTCATCTACGTGGCGGTCGTCGACGGCGAGGACGATATATACATGACCTTCTACGTCAACGACGGCGCGCCGCCGACGCGGTACGTGGTCACCGGCGACGGCAGGTTCCAGCTCCTGAGCTGGAACCGCAACGCGTCCGTGTGGACCACGCTCGAGTCATGGCCGTCGCGCTCCTGCAGCCCCTACGGTACCTGCGGTGCCTACGGCTACTGCGACAACACGCTGACCGTGGCGACGTGCAAATGCCTCGACGGCTTCGAGCCGGCGAGCCAGGCGGAGTGGAGCGGCGGCGTCTTCTCGCGGGGCTGCCGCCGGAGTCAGGCGCTGGCACCGTGCGCCGGCGGCGAGGGGGATGCGTTCTTGGCCATGCCCAACATGAAGGTGCCGGACAAGTTCGTGCTCCTGGAGAACATGAGCTCCGGCGACGAGTGCGCGGCGGAGTGCCGCGGGAGCTGCTCCTGCGTGGCGTACGCGTACGCGAACCTGCGCAGCAGCAGCGCCAAGGGGAACATCGCGCGGTGTCTGGTGTGGAACGGTGACCTCGTCGACACGCAGATGATCGGCGCGCTCTGGGGCGTCACTGCTGAGACGCTCCACCTCCGCGTTCCCGCAGGATTCACAGGTTCAATTTTCATTTCTATTATTTTATTATTTTATTTTTATATAAAATTATATTATATTTTTTTGGATGGCAGCGTTTTTCAAAAAACATTTCCCGTCCCATTTATTGTTTCAAATATAGGAGTATATATTTTTTTGGATGGCAGCGTCGTCTTGCAGTTGCTCACCAAACTTACCCTCTATTTATGCAGGCAGAAAGACAAGGAGAAAAATCGTGAAGATTCTTCTACCAGTGTTTGCAAGCATTTTTATGCTTTCGTGCATTTTCCTTGTTTGGTTTTGCAAGACCAGAGGTACATTCATATTTTTGAATTTTTCTTTTCTTTTTTGTCAGCATATATGTTATCACAAGATAAATGCTGTTACATCAATTATTCAGATAAGAGAGGAAGCAATGAAAGTGTGAAGAAGTTGGTTCCCGGTAGCTTGCAAACTTCAAGTGAGCTTGGAGGAGGAAATCCTACTGAAGATTCTGAATTCCCTTCCATACAATCTTTCGAAAAAGAATTCTCTTCCATCCAATTCAGTGACATTGTCGCGGCGACGAATAACTTCTCGAGGGCATGTATGATTGGTCGTGGAGGTTTTGGGAAAGTTTACAAGGTAACATTAACGTTCTGCCGCGTATACATCCTTTTCCAAATCTGAACTCACGAACTGAGAATGGTACTCAGGAGTCAACACTCAGTTATTGTTCTACTATTCTGAAGGGGACATTATTAGGTGGCCGCGAAGTTGCTGTCAAGAGGCTCAGCAAGGATTCAGAGCAAGGGATAGAGGAATTCAAGAACGAAGCCACCTTGATCTCCAAATTGCAGCACCGGAACCTGGTCCGGCTTCTCGGCTGCTGCACAGAGGGAGCTGAGAGGCTGCTGGTGTATGAGTACTTGGCCAACAAAGGCCTAGACACTATCCTTTTCGGTACGTTGCATTCATCATAGTCATAGCTGCTAAAACGTCACACTGAAGCAGCAGCAAACATTATTCATTCCCCCGTGTGGTTTCGGTGTTCATTGCAGATAGAGAAAGGAAATCACTGCTGGATTGGCCTACAAGGTTGGGGATAATCAAGGGGGTGGCTAGGGGGCTCCTGTATCTCCATCAAGATTCAAGACTGACAGTGATACACAGGGACCTCAAAGCGAGCAATGTTCTGTTGGACGCGGAGATGAGACCTAAAATAGCGGACTTCGGTATGGCCAAGATCTTCGGCGACAACCAGCAGAAGGCCAACACTAGGAGGGTTGTTGGCACATAGTGAGTACAGTAGTACATACACATGGAAAATATTCCTTAAAATGTTGTCTTTTCAACGTTGATTGTTGCATATGATTGTGTCTGACGACTCTGAATTTTTCTGATGGTGCTGCTAGTGGATACATAGCTCCAGAATACCAAACTGAGGGCGTCTTTTCTGTCAAGTCTGATGTCTATAGCTTCGGCGTGTTGGTCCTAGAGATTGTAAGTGGCATCAGGATAAGCTCTACCGATAATATCAAGGGATCTCCGGGCCTTCTAGCATATGTAAGTATAGGAAACTTCTATGTATAGTAGAAACATTAGTTTCTGAATTTATCAGGACAGTATTGCCTGAAGGTCACACACACAAAAAAAGACAGTATTGCCTGAAACACTTGAGCACACTGCAGTGATTTATCTGATCGTTATTTGAATCTTTTTCAGGCATGGAAGCTATGGAACGAAGGGAACGCAAGTGACCTGGTGGACTCATCCATCACGGAGAGCTGTGCGCTGGACGAAGCCTTGCTGTGCGTCCACGTCGGGCTCCTGTGCGTCCAGGACGACCCCAACGGCAGGCCGCTCATGTCGTCCGTGGTGTCCATCCTGGAGAACGGGAGCGTGTCTCTGCCGGCGCCGGCACAGCCGGCGTACTTCGCAGAGAGGAGTTGTAATAAGGCAGTAGAAGGAGACGATGTGCAGAGCTCCAGGAACGCCATGACCATGACTGTCCTTCAGGGACGCTAGTCAACTGACCTTTCTTTTTCTTGAGATGCGTATTTCTGGGCGTTTGTCCGCCCCCGTGCGATGATTTCTGACATGGGAGACCTACACTCTATATATTGATTGATTGACATCTGTTCGTCCTCGCACGCGCGGTTCAGTGTCCAAAATCAGCGTATTTCTGGATCAAGTTCAGCAGCTGATGGTCCAATTTGCATATATAACTTGTTCTCAGCTTCGTTGATGATAACCTCTAGTTGTTCCAACAAAGCGGTGAGCTTTCTCGTGTCGTGTCCTCTTCCTGCACGCTCTGTGGAGCCTTCTCGCGATAGCCATAACACTAGAAAATGTGGAGGATCTTTCCTGTCGAAGATGGACGAAGACCCTGTCCATGCTTCAGATCAAGCCTGGATTGGCTCTTCTCTGCGCCGCTGGGCTAGATTTTTTTTTTTTTTTTGAGAAGAGCGCCGCTGGGCTAGGTGGAGTCGCATTACACAAGTGGGCTGGCACGTAAGGTCTCCCAAATATTGGCCCAACTTACACCCCGACGGGATGGGCTTTGACGAGCTTTCTTCTCTTTTTAGTTCGGGTCGTGAATCTTGATAGGCCACAAAATTTTTGCGCCCCAGCGAATGTGCCCGTTCGCCATCGCCATCGCCATCGCCATCGCCGCCGCCGGCGCCGACGCCGCAAGCTTTGGGTGCTCTACCGCCTCGCTTATGTTTACAGCGTGTCAGGGTGCAGCCGCAGCAAAGGCCGCCGCTGCATCCGTGCGTGCTCGTAGTAGAATTGAACGCCTTCGACATGTTCGACAGAATGCCCAAGCCGCTCCCCTTGCCCTTGCCGTTGCCCCTCCCTCGCTCTGCGTCCAGCCGTCCACTGGCCGCGCCAGTTTACACCACCGGCCACTTGTACGCGCATGCCGGCAGGCGATAGTGGGTTGCTCCATTGCTGCTGCAGAGGATTGACGGCCACTGTATCTCGGAGCTCACTGGCAGGAGGCCAGGAGCTCAAGCAACAATCGCATCCTCTGCTCACATACTTGGAGTTGGAGAAGGTTCTGCTTTACAAACCCTATATGCTTTCTGTAACATCTCTGAACCATAGTAGGATGCTGAGCTTGACATATTCGTTTAGATTATTGCAGCTAGGCTGCACTTGGTTTCTCAAAAAGCATGCGCGCCATACTAGTATAGAAAAGATAGCAGCTGTTTTACTTTCAGATTACTACTAATGTAAGCACTATCTGTTTACAAAATTAACCTAGGCAAATATTTTGTGATTAAAAATGGAGTCAATCTATCTCCCCGCTATCTCTGTAAGACTCATAGCGTTCTTAGAGTCCATAATGCATTCTCTCATTTGCTCCATGTCGCTATTTCTCCATGAAAAAATATGCAGGGTGATTTGGCATGGGTAGTGTTGTGCACCCATTCTCCAAGTTGAACACAACAGAAGATGTCAATGGCCTATCGTCTGGATTTTCTTGCACACATAAAAGCCCCATGTGGATGCAAAGTGAAGCTTCATCTGGTAAGCAGTTCTCCACAATGCATTTGTCTATCAGATCTTTTGCTTTTCCTTCATTCCAAAGGTTCCATGCCTGAAACAATCACACCATTCTTTTTTTAGATTGCATAACACTTGTACATTTAAAAGCTTTTAGTATGAGACATTTAAAAGATAATTATATTTGCTTACATAGACTATAAGGTTTGGGTAACCTGGGATGCGGTCAACAGAGCTTATTTTTATACCGTTGACGATCTCCAAAAGTAGAACACCGGCTATAAACATCAGACTTCACAGAGAAAAATGCCCTCCACTGCATAGTCGGAGCCATATAGCCACTGTTAAGACCATTTTATTTGTGAAAGTTATGAGAATGAATTGGTACCAATCATAGGTTAATTTAAGTATTGATTAAATAACCACTCACTATGTCCCAACAACTCGCTTGGTATTAGCATTTTCTTGATTATCACCAAAGATCCTTGCCATGCCAAAGTCAGCTATCTTTGGTCTCATCTCTGCATCTAGTAACACATTACTAGCTTTGAGTTCCCTATGAATTATTGTCAATCTTGAATCATGATGGAGGTATAAAAGTCCCCTTTGCAACACCTTTAATTATCTTGAACCTTGTTGGCCAATCTAGTGGTGCATTTCTTGCGCAATCTACAGTAAACAATTATGGAATTCTGAAAAATGTAATGTATCATAACTCAACCAAATATTGAACTTGTGGTAAATATTTGTAGAACATACTGAAAATGATAACGCCCAAGCTTTTTATTAGGCGTATACTCATAAATCAACAGCTTTTCGCCTCCTTCAATGCAACAACGAATAAGCCTAACCAAGTTTCTATGTTGTAGCTTGGCAATTAGAACAACTTCGTTTCTGAACTCCTGAATTCCTTGGTCCGAGTCCCTACTAAGTCTTTTGATAGCAACCTCTTGACCACCTTCTAATATCCCCTTTGGAGTTATCATAAAAAAGGCAAGATTGGGATATGTAGTGCTGATTAATTAATTAGATAATCAGTCTAGGAAAAACAAAGGTAGGAATTTCCATCGTAAAGTACCTTATAAACTTTGCTGAAACCTCCTTGTCCAATCATAAACGTATTGGAGAAGTTTTTTGTTCGCGACTAGAATATCTTGGAATTTCAGAAATAGAAGTTCGAAATCACTGGTAGTTTTTCTTCTCCAAGTTCATCTGAAGTAAAACCTCCATGGTTTAGCATCTTGTGATTTTCCTCAATTCCTTTCCCTTCCTGGTCCCCAAAATTGTTGAGTATTTGTTCTCAAGCAACTGAGATCAGTATACAGAATGGAAAAACATACCTCTGAACTTGCAGACCCATATAAACAAAATGGAAGTAAGAACAATAACTCCTGCTAAAGTTGGTAGTATAATGTTTATTGTTTTTATTTTGTCCTTTTACCTGCAAAGCAGTGCAAAATTTATTCATATATTGCTAAGTTAATATCATGCAACTACATAGTTCAGTCTTCAATAGCTGAACAAGTGCTAAGATCATACAATCCACCCTACTAATGCACCAACTTCACTTCGCTCAAATCCATTCAAATAAACGTTAGGATTACTTTTTAATCTTACTCACGATTCAAACACCATCAACGATCGTGATTAAGTGTATGGGCCTCACTCATTACAAATCCCGTGCCCGCTTCCTCCTCCTACCGGCTACCGCGCTAATCAATTTCTCCTCAATGCACGCACTCCTTCCTTTCCCGCAATCCTTTGTTTCCTCCTATATGATTCCAACGACGCCACTCGATCTCTGCATCCCCGGACGCCACGCCAGCGTGCAGACGAGCACCACACGGAGCGGCGGTGCGGACGAGCAGCGGTGAGGCGGAGTCCGTGCGGCGGCAGTCTTGGCGAGCGGCGGCGAGGCGGAGTCCGCTCGGCGGCGGTCTTGGCGAGCGGCGGCGAGGCAGAGCCGACTGCGACTGCAATCCCCGGCGGCGGTCTTGGCGAGCGGCATTGAGGCGGAGTCCCGCGCGGGGGCGTGGTACAGGGCGTGCCTGGCCGCGAGGCAGAGCCACGCCGACTGCAAGGACTGCACTTCCCCGGCGTCGGTCTTGACGATTGCAGCGCCTCCCCATGCAGGAATGCCCGTGCCTAGGGTTTGGACGAAGGGGACGGCGGCTGCCCTCTTCCAGGTCCTACTCGCGGTCGTCGGTCGTCCCAGTCGCGGTCGTGCTCGACGTCGCGGAGCGGCCGGGCCACCAATCTGCGTCGATGATCCATCTCCGGTGTCCGGCGGCCGGCGCGCGTGGTCCACCATCGCGCAGGGCATGGCACCGACGGCGTGAGCAGGCTCCGTCGCAGCCGAGGGCCGGCCTCCGGGCGAACGTCACCGCGGCCCTACGCCAGGTCTTCGGTCGGGCGGGTGAGCGGAGCTGCATCCTCGCTGCGGCGTCGTGGCTCCCGTGTGGACGCTCTCAACTCTAGCGGTGACAACGCAGAGGGGCATGGGGCCGGCGGTGGCCGCTGGAACCCCGCCGTTGCCGTCGGGGTCACGGCCTCCGTGGTCCTTGCGCTCGCTGCAGCCGCCGCCTGCCTCAACGCGTCGATGCAGAGGCTGACAGGCGGAAGTCCCTGTGGTGGCGGCGACAGAGAAAGGCTCTGCTTACGGCTCACACTGCTTACGGCTCCCGTGAGTTATCTGTACGAGCTCTATGTTCTCATACAAATGTTTGGGGATTTTGAACAACCAGATAAAATCATGTGTGTTCTGATGTTCTTTTTTTTCTGTTGCATGGTTCAGCAGGATCGGTAGGCTTGTGGCCAGGGTGGTCCTGTGCAAATTCTAAAGTGGTTATACTCAGGTTGTTGATCTGCAGATGCACATATCTGCGCCTTGCTCTGATTGCCATGTGATTTGGATTATTATATATAGGCTATCTCTTTTTTTTTTTTTGTAAAGAAATCCTATGTTAATATTCATTCGAAGTCTTATGATCTGGATTAATTCATTGTTGTTGATGTAATGTGTTGGAAGTATCCAATTCTGTATTGTCAATAGAATTTGAATTATCTGAATCTATGCCTCTTTTTTTCAGCTACCCATCGTTTTCAAGGTACTTCAATAGTTTCATCAAGCAAACTAAATTTGAAGACCAGGTCATGGCCCTTGAGGTGTCGAGGAACTAATGCAAAAAAAGATGGGTATGGCTCATCTCTGCTTCTCTTTTTTTGTCAATCTAAATTGATGCCGTAGAAAATTTGTGGTCACACCAATTTTAATATGTGAACTTTCAGCGAACCTGCACCATTTTGTGTTTGTCATCATTCACTACAGATTATGGTTCGAGGACCTGGGCAATCTGTTGCACAAGTGCTAGGGGTTAATAGTTGGGTAAGATTTGTAAATGTAGACATTATTACTGGTTCTACGCTTCCTATTAATTAGCAAGATTGGCGAGTGAAAATAAAATATCAATATATTTCTGGTACAAGAATCCATGGTATAAAGAAAATAAAAAACTTAAGCTGCAGATTGTTTTTAAAAAGTCTACCAATAAATGATATTCCTGGCAAACTCTTGTAGCAAAGTTCCAATCTGGTCCTCACCTCTGCCCCGAGTTCCAATTTAATGGCAAAGTTATTAGGCAACCTTGTGTTAGTTATATTGTTCTATATATGTACTTTGACTTTTGCGATAGATTTAATATTCTTCTACTTATGTACTTTGGCTTTTCCAACTCACTCTGATTTTTTTTTTTTTAAAAAAATACTATGCAGCTTACATTTGCTTTTCAGTTCAGATTTATATATGCAACAAAGAATCTGTTCTTAGTTTGGGCTATAACAGATTGAAATATTGCACAGACAGAAAATTGGTTGAGCTGAAGGGGAATCAATCAGGTTTACATCAATATTGTGTTTGATTTCAATTTGTTTTTCTAGCCTTTTTTTCATCTGGACTCACTTACCTGGAGACATCATGATTTCAATTGGTTGAGCTGAAGGGGAATCAATCAGGTTAATCTGTTCTTTTCTGACATCATGGTTTCTGACATTAGCGATGAAAGGGACATGGTGGCTGTTGAAGCCGAGGAGGACACTGGGGGCTGTGCAAGTGTGCATGGAGGCAGTCGGCGGTGAGGTGCGTGGCGGCCAACATAGAGGACACATGGAGAAGCTGGCCACACATGCTAAAACGTTCTAGGCAGCAGAGGGCGACATCACTGGAGCAAGCAGTCAACGATCTCTAAGCAAGCTAGAAGTAAAAATTAATGTGGGCATTTTGAGAGCAGTTACCAGTGAAAATTAATGTAAAGACGATATCCCTGAGACCTCCAATTGCTACTTAGGCCAATCACAAATTAGATGTTTTGGGCGAGATATGATTTATTATTGTCTTGTAATTTCATGACCTGAACTTGTTGCTCATCCTTGTTTGGTGATTTACATGCGATTGGGTTATTTACATGTGAATTGCAAGAAAAACCGCTTCTTAGCACGGGCATTATACTAGTATACTATAGTATTATTACCTTTACCATTAAAGCAATGACCAATATGAATTAAGATGCTCTTAACTAGATGTACGAGAAATTAAGATCACTGGGTGAGAAAGAGAAACTGTAAATCTCAGTTCAATATTGGCTCTAACAAGCATATAGTTATACACTGTGAGCAGCTTATGATTCTAGGATGTGAACAAATTCTGAAATTAGTAACATGTAACGACCATCCTGATACTGCTACATGTTGTCATGATCTCGTGCCTATTTTGCATACCAGGTAAATGAACTGTCCAGTTCCAGAGGACTACAGACATAGCTCCTTGATTTTCATGGAAAACTAATGGTGTTATGATATCTACATTTTTTTCGCATTCTAAGATGATATGGATAGGTGGTAAAATGATGGGGAGACTAAAATGGCCATGCCACAAGTGGGAGCCACTATTCATAGGGATACACCTGCTTGGGTAAGAATTTCTTGTGATATGAATATGACATGGTACCTGACATGCCTGCAACTCGGAGATATAGCCTCTCTTGACTATCGGCACCAGCAGTACTATAGGGAAGCACACCCATCTTCTGCGTGTCGACAAGCTGATGATCACCAATCCACACCAGGCATCTCGTCGCATCGCCATTTGCTGTGCTGGCATTCAAATTGGCATAAGCGTAGGCTACACAGGAGCAATTGCCACTGCACTCTGCTGCGCACTCCTTAATGGTCTTTCTCCCAATGCGCAAAAACTTGTCGGGAACCTTCATATCGGACAGCGCCAAGAAGCCATCACTACATCTCAATGCTTCCTTTCACTGCATCCCCGTGAGAATCGGCATTGATCCATTCTTCCTTGTTCGCAGGCTCAAACCCCTCAAGGCACTTGCAAGTTGGGGTAGCATCAGTTTGGTCACAGTAGCCACAAGGCCCGCAGTGGATCGTGTACTGCTACACTCGTAGTAGTCCGGGCGACACTACAAGCATTTCCCACTCCGATGAATCCCTGCTCCAGATACGTGTTTCTACCCTGCCAGAGTAGCTCATTACTGACAGGATGGGTGGTGCACCATCGTAAACCGTGAAGACCATGTACGCCTCATCTCGCGTATCGACAAAAGTCACGTATACCCCAACGCTGGTGTTGTTTGGCCGAAGTACCTCGAGACCGTGAACCCCGCCCACACGGGATCGCGCCATTCGAACCCGAACCCTTCCGGATGAAGAGCTGCATGAACGGTTCGTCTCCAAACCGTAAGAGAAGGTACCTATCGAGGGATCCTCGGTGTTCTTCCAAGATACAAGCCAGTGCCTTCATCCGTCTTGTGGCTCCTCCACATCTTCATGCCGGGAGTAGCGTGTCGGGCGGGTGGTCAAAGCTCGCCATAACATCTTGCCACTTGGCGTCGTGGGACGAGATTGCCCGTGTTTCATAAGTACCACAACTGATCCATTAGTACTATTCAACCTCGGCGATGGTGAGGAGCTTCCAAAGAAGTGGTGGTGTTGGTTGTCCGTAGAATATTTCCATTGACATCGACAAGACAAGGTTGGAATTGTTGGTAAGAACAAGTGAAGGAGCTGAGGAGGAGATGGCGGTGTTGCCCGATTTGCAACCCACACCACGGTGAGCCGGGGATGTTGTTGTACCATATGCCAAGGTAGAGCTTCTCTCGAGTGGAATTGGACGGGCGAAGAAGCCAAAGGCAAACTCACCACCATCAGATATGACAGTGGTGCCGGGGCAACAGCAGCTTGCCGTGGGGACAAGCTGGTCATCTGAAGTGCACAAGACCGGCAAGAGGAGGAGAACCACAGTGCAGATCGAAATGGAACTCATCCGAAGTGTCTCACTGTCTCTCTCTGGCTCTTCGAGTGAGTTTACTGGTGTATGATTATGCTTCAAAAGGCAGAGAAGGTATGTGCGCAAGCGGCTAGCCATCTATTTGTTACTTGTTAGCTGCTTATTGCTTGTGAGTATATGCAGTAGTGATATATATGCATATAAGCTCCTACATGCTTGATGTGCAGCAACTATTAATTTAAAAAGGTCTAGGTTTCTCATATGAAATAGACTATATATAATTTGTTCAAAACATCATTCAAATGCTAAAATTAAACATGTAGATTTTTCTTGGTAGTTGAGATGTACACATCAATGGGGTTGTTAATACTAATTGCCTAGGCGTTATGTTTGTTAAAACGAATAGGATACCTTGGTGTTTTCTTAATTATAGGCACGGCTCATCCATCTAAAATGCAAAGTTTGGTATTATTAAATCATTAGGTTTGTAAGAGCATCTCCAAGAGATTAGCCAAATCATTTTGTAAAGTTAAATTTAGCTATTGTTAAAGGAAAAATGTCTCCAACAGACTCGTGAATGACACTCCAAATTTAGTAGGTCTCCATCTCATCTCAATCGCTCTCTAGTTTTTTTTTTTGTTTGAGTAATACAGGTCGCTCTCTATTTTTTTGGATAGCCTGCCTCACTAGCCATCTTTTACGTAATCCTCTAGTATTTTTTTTTACCAAATCTATTTTAGAGAGTAGCTAAATCAGTAAATTTAACTAGTCTTTTGAATAATCACTTGGAGATGCTCTAAGATATTATTACTTGGTAAACATATTAGCATCCTACTATCAGTCGATATAAAAACTCTGTTGGTCGATATAGCGTCCTACTCCTACAGCGATATATATATGGTATCGGCCAGTAAAGCGTTATAGTGATCCATCCTCAATCGTTACAATGGCTTTTATAGTGATAATTATTTTTATGGCTGTGGTATAGTGATTTGAGTTGTATATTAGATGTTGAGAATGGACGGCACCATATAAAATTTGTGAATAAAGTTGAGATTAACTAGCTAGCTCTTCAGACTAAAAGAGGACTTTTTCTTCCTTAAAAAGTTGCCGGCGAGGCATAATCAACCACCGGCACTAGAAATCTGTAGGTGGACTGAAGTATCTCAGTAGGTGAGTTCTACGTACTACTTTTTTATTACCTACACCACCCATTATAGACAAGAAAATGGCCGGGAACAAAGTCATCTTCATTTATGCTGATGTCTTTGCCTCTATCTGGATCAGTAGTTGGGGATGGACGGCACGGAAACTTCTGGTTGACTCTCAATGGACATACGCACATCCATACATATAGGTGATACCAAATTATCAATGCAAAGGCTGTGATAGTTAAATACTATAATTGGAAAGTACTTGTGTGCAGGACGATTGATTAGACAAGTGGCCTACTATTTGGTGGTTATTGATAAGCTAAATGAGAATATTAGACTATCACCAGTGTTGATCTGGCAAATAGAAAGACATGCACGCCTGCATCGACTCATCCCGCCGATTTCCACTCCAGTACGTAGTGCCGAATCGTACGTCCTGCGATGTCAGTACTAATCAGCAGCAAAAAGAGAGCTGTTGGATGTTTGTTCTGAGGCAAAAGCTTTTGTTCTCCAGTGGGCATGAATCGAACATAAGAATGCAACCTTCAGCTATTCTTCCTCCTCGCTTGTGCTCGCTGAAGATGTTCGGCAGAATGCCTAAGCCGCTACCACTCCTGCACCTGTACCAGTTCACAACACCAGCCACTTCCCGCTTGTCCCTGCATGGCAGCAAGCACTATCTGCTTACACGATTGCTGCTGCCTTCTGCAGGTGATCAGTAACAACTCGGCTCAGCGATGATCAACAATTGCATCCCCTGCCTGGTTGCCCCCATGCTAGGTAGAATTTCTGTTTTACAAACCTTATGCTTTCTGTATCATCTAAATGGGATGTTTTGCCTTCATATATCTGTTGGCTATCACCAGGCTAATTTTAGTTTTCGATACAAAACTGTTAGCACCATTCTAGTAGGAAAATAGATAGCAGCTTGTTTCAATTATATATTCACACTTCACAGAATTGACCTAGACAAATAGTTTTATATGACTAACAATGATCCGACTAACAATGAAGAGATACTCTTATCTCCCCTCTATGGCTGTAAGAGTCATTGTGTTCTTAGAGTTCAGACTGTCCTCGCTCATTTGCCCAATACCATTATTTCTCTGTGCAAAATATGCAGGGTGGTTTGGCGCTGGTAGTGTTGTGTATCCATTCTCCAAGTTGAACACAACAGAAGACATCAATGGCCTATCTTCGGGTTTTCTTGTACACACAAAAAGCCCGATATGGATGCAAAGTGAAGCTTCATCTTGTAAGCAGTTCTCGGCAATGCATTCATCTACCAAATCTTTTGCCTTCCCTTCCTTCCAAAGGTTCCACGCCTGAAACAACCACATCACCCATTGATATTGTATAAAAATAAAATATCACAGTCTCTTGTGCAAAATCACATCTGCTTACATAGACTATTAGGTTTGGGTAATTCGGGATGCGATCCACAGAGCTTATCTTTATGCCACTTACAACCTCCAAGAGTAACACGCGAGAAGCTATAGACATCTGACTTCATAGAGAAAATGCCCTCCATTGCATACTCAGGAGCCATGTAACCACTGGTGAGGACATTTCATTTTTTTTAAAAAATATGGAAATGAAACTGGTATATCATATATTTAGTTTGAAATTTATAGTAATAGTACTTACTATGTCCCAACAACTCGTCTTGTATTAGCATTTTCCTGGTTGTCACCAAAGATTCTTGCCATACCAAAGTCTGCTATCTTGGGTCTCTATCTCTGCATCTAGCAATACATTACTAGCTTTGAGATCTCTGTGAACTATTGTTAATCTTGAATCGTGATGGAGGTAAAGAAGTCCCTTAGCAACTCCTTTGATTATCTTAAATCTTGTTGACCAGTCGAAGCGTTGCATTTCTTTCACATCCTACAAAGGTTTGCCGTGTCATGTATATGAAAAAAAAAATGTAATTGCTCAACTATTTATAAACTTCTTGTGCATAGAAACTGAACATACTGAAAATCGCATGATCCAAGCTTTTATTAGGCAGATACTCATAAATCAACAGGTTTTCATCTCCCTCAACACAGCATCCAAGAAGTCTAACCAAGTTTCTATGCTGCAGCTTGGCAATTAGAACAACTTCATTTCTGAATTCCTGAATTCCTTTGATTCGAGTCCCTACTAAGTCTTTTGATAGCAACCTCTTGACCACCTTCTATTGCTCCCTTTGTAGTTATCATAGAAAAGCAAGATTGGGATATGTGGTGCAGATTAATTAATTAAATAATCAGTCTAGGAAAAGCAAAGGTAGAAACTTCTATCATGAAGTACCTTATAAACTTTGCCGAAACCTCCTTGTCCAATCATAAACATATTGGAGAAGTTGTTTGTTGCGACAAGAATATCTTGGAATTTCAGAAATGGAAGTTCAAAATCATTGATATTTTTTTTCTCCAAGTTCATCTGAAGTAAAATCTTCATGGATTTGGGTATTGGTTTTTTCCAAATTCCTTTCCCTTCCCGCACCCGTAAGTTGTTGAGTATTTGTTCTTATGTAACCGAGATCGGTGTACACAGAAATGGAAGGCATACCTCTGATCTTGCGGAGACCCATATAAGCAAAATGGAAGTGAGAACAATAACTCCTGCTAAAGTTGGTAGTATAATTTTTATTGTGTTTGTTTTTGTCCTTTTCCCCGCAAAGCAGTGCAAAATTTTGTTTATCTAGTGCTAAGTTAATATCATACGCCTACATAGTTCAGTCTTTAAACAGCTCAACAAGTGCCAAGATCATACAATATATAATAGTATGTAGTACATTTATCATTAAAGCGATGACCAATATGAAATAAGATGGCATCTTAACTAGCTAGATGTATGAGAAATTAAGATCACTGGGAAATAAAGCAAGAAAACTGTAAAACAGTTCGGTATCTATTCCTGATACATATGTATTGGCTCTAAGCTTGCAGCCATGCATTATGATCTGATTGTGATTCTAGGATGTGAACAGATTCTGAAATTAGTTGCAATCATCCTTACTTTACTAAATGTTGCCATGATCTTGGTGCCTACTTTTCATACCGGATAACTGAACAGTCAAGTTCCAAAGGACTACAGGACTAAAGGAATATAGACATAGATCCTTGATTTTCATGAAAAACTAGTGGTGTTATGATATCTGCATATTTTTGCATGCTAAGATGATACAGATAGGTGGTAAAATGATGGGGAGACTATAACGGGCATGCCACAGGTAGGAGCCAGCCATAGGGTCATAGGGATATATACACCTGTTTGGGTGAGAATTTCTTGTGATATGAAATGGTACCTGACATGCCTGCAACTCGGAGATATAGTGTCTCTTTACTATCGGCACCAGCAGTACTATAGGGAAGCACACCCATCTTCTCCGTGTCGACAAGCTGATGATCACCAATCCACACCAGGCACCTCGTCCCATCGTTGTTTGCTGTCTTGACATTCAAATTGGCATAAGCGTAGGCCACACAAGAGCAGTTGCCACTGCACTCAGCTTCGCACTCTTGGAGGGTCTTCTTCTCTATGCGCACAAACTTGTCGAACCTTCATAGACGGCGGTGCCAAGAAACCATCACCACATTGAAACTTGTCTTTTATTTGGCATCCTCGTGAGAACCTTCCGTTGCTCCATCCTTCCTTGTCCACGTGCTCAAACCCTTCGAGGCACTTGCAAGCCGGGTAGCATCTCCGTGGGTCGCAGAGCCGAAGGGCCACAAAGAACCGCACTCGCTGCACTTGGAGTCCGCGATCCTGTAAGTATTACCCACTGATGAATCACTGTTCCAAATACGTATTTCTAGCCCGCCGCAGTAGGTCATTACTGACAGGACGGGTGGTGCACCATCGTAAACCGTGAAGGCCAAGTACGGCTCATCGTTGTTATCGCCATAAGTCACGTATATCCCAATGCTTTGGTGGTGTTTGGCTGGAAGTGGTAGTATTGGCTCAAGACCGGAACCCCGCCCACACGTTCTCGCGCCATTCCTCGAAGTGAACTGTTCCATATGAAGGACCGGAGGAACGGTTCTCGCCACCACACCGTAAGAGAAGGTACCGGTGAGGGGTCCTCGTGGTTCTTCCAAGATACAAACCGGTGCCTTCATCTGTCTTGTGGCTCCCGATCCACACCTTCATGCCGGGGAGGCACGTGTCGGTTGGGTGGTCGAAGCTTGTGTCCATAAGGACCACCACCGATCCGCACGATGGCGACGAGCTTCCAGCCTGAGCGGTGGTGTTGGTTGTCCGAGGACATGGCCGTTGACATCGGACAAGACAAGGTTAGAATTGTTGGTAAGAACAAGCGAAGGAGCTGAGGAGGAGATGGCGGGTGTTGCCCGGTTTGCAACCCACACCACGGTGAACTGGGAGATGTTGTTGTACCATACGCCAAGGTAGAGCTTCTCGAGTGGAATTGGATGGGGCGAAGAAGCCAAAGGAGAATTCACCACCATTAGATATGACAGTGGTGCCGGGCAACAACGGCTTGCTAGGGAGAAGCCGGTCATCTGAAGTGCACATGACCGGCAAGAGGAGAAGAGCCGCAGTGCAGATCGCAACGGAGCTCATCAGTGCCATGGAACCTCCTTGCTGGCCGGCCGCTTTGTGTCTCTCTGGCTCTCCGAGCGAGTTTACCGTGTATGACTATATGCTTCAAAATTAAAAGCGGCACAGAAGGGATGCATGCAAGCGCGTATGGCTGGCTACTTTTTTTTTTTTTTTTTGACTAAAATGCTGTTGGCTATACTGCTTGGTATAGCTGCTTATTACTTGTGAGTATATATATACTCCCTCCGTCCTTAAAAGGTTATCACCGTGCTTTCCGAGACACAAATACCAACAATTATATATTAAAATATAAAAATATTTATGCTAAGTAATTAACATCATCGGAAAGATCTTTAAGTCTAGTTTTTTAACAAATTTATTTGAAAATTTAAATGTTGCACGTATTTTCTACAAATTGAGTCAAACTTATGGCACGTATCTCACGACGATATTCTTTTAGAGACGGAGGGAGTATGCAGTAGGGGCACACACACACATGTACATGATCCATATGAGAGTATATATTATAATGAGTTTGAAGTCAAAAGTCAAACACATGTGTCAAAAAGTCAAACACATGTACATGATGCATATGGGAGTATATATATAATGAGTTCGAAGTCAGAAGTTAAACACATGTACATGATGCATATGGTAGTTGAGATGTACGCCTAGGCGGCTAAGCGTTATGTTTGTTGAAAATATGTACAGTTGTCATCGAACCTCCCCTGCTACTCTGCTAGCTACTAGTTCAGATTTAAAGAAGAATGTTTATTTCTTAACAAAGTAGTCGTCGCATAAAACTCAAGAATGCCATTGAACCTCCCCGCTGCCTTTAGTTGATGTGGGCTCGGTCTCAGGCTCTCGATCGGCCTCCACGGCTTCTCTGTGTGTTGATATTGGATCGATCTCGGTCAACGCTATACACGGAATACTAACACAACCCACCCGAGTCAATATTGCCCTGGAAGCCGGGGCGAATCTAGTGTATATTATTGGGGTCAGCTGACCCGATAACCCACTGAATATACCACTAAAAATCCTCTTAGCCACATAAAAATCACTCTTAAAATAGTGAAACAATGCATTTTTGACCCCGTTACTTAGTCTTTGACCCCGGTGAGATAATATCCTAGATTCGCCACCTCCTGGAAGCCACCGCATGCAACCATCGGCACCGGTACTAGAATTGTGTAGGTGTACTCAGTCGTACCTAGTAGAACTGATGCCCCCTATATGGCTACATATATACAGTATGAACGTGGAATGATGTACTTTGTCTACAGCATGCTTGGTCTGCACGTAAAATGCAAAACAATCCAGGTTTCTCATGGACCAGTATGTAATGAGTTCGAACATTAATTCTAGTAGTCAACATTGTGTTGGTTGTTGCGATGTATACATCGAAGGGATTGTTAATTACCTTGGCGTTATATTTTTAGGGGTTATAGGATTGTTGCCTTGGTGTGTTATGTGTATGATGTA
Source organism: Hyparrhenia diplandra (assembly GCA_015847255.1). NCBI lineage: Eukaryota > Viridiplantae > Streptophyta > Magnoliopsida > Poales > Poaceae > Hyparrhenia > Hyparrhenia diplandra. Next base: position 141,966 of record JADLZK010012564.1, on the reverse strand, counting down.
TGCATGCATGCATCATTGCATCTAGAATTGTGAAAATGAAGTGGTTCATTCGTATGGAAGAAACCACAATGCCGACTTTAATCAAAATTCACTAAATTCATTCCCGCCATCACCATCAATGAGCGTAGGTTGCTGTAGAATGTACGCGGTCAAACTTTTCAACAAGTAAACTGCGGTGTAGCTTCCTGAACTTGAGTATGTAGTATATGTTATGTTTGGATGACTATGACAGAGGCTTATGTAGTGCAGCGTGCCCTTTGCTTGGCTGAATAGCTCACTTAATTGGCCATAATCAATAATGCAAACCTGAGCGGTGCAAAAATGAGGTCCAAGTTAGGCATCCTAACAAACAATTTTAGTCCTTACTTGATCTATTTTTCCTTTGTTATAAACTACAATTCAAATCTCTTAAAGTTTGACTAGTTTTATAGAAATATGTGCTTATAACATCTAATTAATTTCAATTTTTTTTGAGCAAAAAAATATTTTCATTAACTCTATGAAATTATGTTGGACGATATTTTTATTCAAATTGTAGACATAACATTTTTTTTTCTAAAAGAACTGGTTAGACAAGTTTGACTTGGGTCAAGATTGAAGTGAATTTTATTTTAATAAAACAAAGGGAAGCTAAGTGATATAGTCATTGATAATAAAAGTTACAAAGGGAAGCTAAGTGATAGTCATTGATAATAAAAGTTGTGTTTACCCTAAATTGGCACCATTGAGCTTAAGTGAGTGACAATATCAAATGACAAGAGGAGTTTTCTTTTTGAGATCGTGGGGATATAGCCCATTTTTCATTAAGCGTAAGGGAATGGTCAATAGACCTACACATAGATGATACAACCCAACGTGGTAGTCCATAGATTTCACCTAGCGCCACCCTTCCAAATGAGAAGGGGGCGCAACGATAGATGCCTCAAAGGAGAAGAACGGCGCCAAGGGGCGGTGCCATCGTCGGCCAATAGCAAGGCTTTCACCTAGCGCCACCCTTCCAGGCGGACACCACCGTGGCCAACCACACCATCCCCTCCAAAGCCGGAACGAGGTGTAGGCGCACTAGAGATGGTTGGCGGCCACGTCACCCCGCTAGAGGGCGGAACCCGGGCCCGCCTGAAGATCTCTAGATTGGTTTTGGCTAATTGATGACATCCTTAGGACTAATCTCTCTATGCTAAGTGTTTGATTTAGTTGGAGATTGGTCAAGCCAAGGGCGGTGCATGATGGTCATGGTGGATGGGTCGAGGTGATCCAATTGATGATCAAGTGCTGCGTTTGGCGTGTTTCGAGGATCAAAATGGGCTCAAGGCAAAGGTATATCATAGGGCCATTTTGATTTTACACTCAAGACACCATAGAGGGTGTGAGTGATTATAGGATCGATAAGCCGTACTATAAAGAGGGGAAAACTATCGTACATATCAATCCTCATGTGCCTCTAGGTTCAAAATCATTTGCATGCATTCTAACCTAGAGAGCTAACTCCGTACTTGATGGAAAATGTTTTTCAAAATGCTAACACATGGTGTCGGGTGTTCTTCGACGTGTCGGCAACAAGAATCAAGTGACGGAAGTCGGTTTGGAGCAAAGGCGAAGGAACGACGACAAAACGACGAAATTTCGCGCAGCTCGGGCTTACCGGACGCGGTGACCGGACCCTCGACCGGAAGCATGCAGAATCGACCGGACGCACCGGTGTGTGGTTCCGGTCAAAAATAACAGAGCATGTTTTCGTGGGTTGATCTCGGGAAGTGACCTGACGCATGCACCTAAGCATGACCGGACGCATGCAATGGGGTTCTAAATTGGGCATGTTGGGTTTTGTCGGTTGTGACCGGACTCATCGACCCGGACTCATGCATGAGTCCGGCGGCGCGTCCCGGCCGCTCGCGAGAATTGCATGTTCCTCCCCAACGGCTCCATTTTTAGGTGGAGCCTATTTATACCCCCCTTTGGCCGCCATGGGAGGTCTCTTGGACATTTGAAATCATTCCTAACACCTCTAGAGCTGAGCACACTCCCTCCTCCTCACTCCTTTGCTTGAGAGCATCCATTCTAGTGAGTTGAGGTGATTCAAGTGCACTTTGCTTTGATCTTTGCATCTAGTGGCACTTGGGGATCATTGTGAGCCGGTGGTTTTCTTGTTGCTCTTGGAGAGCACCACTCCTAGCCGGGCTTGGTGATTGGTGGAGGCGTTGGCAAGAGTTGGTGATTGTTCTTGGCCACCTCCGGTGATTTGTGAGAGGATCACACACTCCTCGTCGGGAAGACAAAGTGTGAGTAATCTATTGCTCGTGTCTTGGGTACCTCTCACTTGCTTTGGGTGCGATAAACCTAAAGGCATTTGGCTTGGAGTGAGCTCCACATCGACCCACACGTGAGAAGGTCGGCACAACGGAGATTAGCTTGAGGGTGCTCAAGTGAACTTCGGGTTAAATCATTGTGTCTCTTGTCAACCTCGGTGATTGGCTTCATTGTTCATATTGATATTCACCCTACGGTGATTGGTTGACTTACCTCGACACTTTGGTATAAAACCTCCTCTCTACCTTGCATTTACTTTGATATATATATTGTGCTTGTGTAGCTTTGCTAGTTGCTTAGTCTTGTTTAGAGTAATCTAGCTTGTTCACCTAGTTGGTAAAGTAGCGACTTAGCTTTTTGAGTGAACTAGAGATCATAGCAACTAGAATTAACAATAGGAGGCTGGCCGATAAGTAGAGCTAGAGCAAACGCGTTTATCGCCTTTTGTTATTCTAACAAGTTTGTCTAGTGTTTTGTAGAAAGTTTTATTAGGCTATTCACCCCCCTCTAGCCATTTAGGACCTTTCACCCGGGGAACCCGGATCTGGCGGCCCCAACCCGCCCCTAGCCGCCTCGGAGAGCAGGCCCCTAGAGAGCGGAGGAACACACGCGCCCACATGGCCATCAGCTCCATCGGCCGTCGCGAGGCGGATCCCGGCCCAGGGGGGCGGATCCGCCGACCCGGCCCGCCCCCGCCGGGAGAGCCATTGGCCCCGCCAGGGCGACGGTGCCCGCCCGACCGCCGCGATCGGGGGACACTACTACCTACTTCATTTTCCGTGGCGGTCAAAATTCATTTTTCGTGGCGGTTTTCATACCGCCACGAACTAAGGGTCACGGTAAATCATAGATTTTCCGTGGCGGTTTTTTCGGGCCTAAAAAACTGCCACCATTAATAAAAAACAAAAAATTGAAAATACCCAGATCCGCCCAAACGGGCCCAGATCTGGGCTGGCCGCCACCGGCCGGCGCTGTCGTCGTCGTCGGGTCCTCCCTCGCCGCGGTCGTCCCCCGCCCAGTCCTCGATCTGCCGCCGCCGTTGCCGTCGAGACCCGGCGCGGAGATCCGCCGGCGCCGCCCGTGGAGGGCGCGAGATCCGCCCACCGCCCCCCGCGAGATCCGCCGGCCCGCTGCCCGGCGGGCCGCGAATCCGCCGCCCGGCCGTGGAGATTCGCCCGCCGCCGCCCACGCGAGATCCGCCCGCCGCCGGCCCCTCGCGAGATCCACCGGCCCGTGGAGGGAGTGCCGTCGGGAGGCCGCGCGACGCCGGAAGCCGGCACGCCGCCGCCGTGGGCCGCCAGCGCCAGCCGCGAGAGGAGAGACGGGACAAGAGAAGGAGAGAGTGAGTTGAGAGATTGAGTGAGTGTGTCTGTGTCCGGTTTGAGGTCAAAACCCTAAGAGTCCCCCTCTCCATATATATACGAGCCCAATTTCGGATTGGTTTTGGGCTTTTTTTTCGGCTCTTTGGGCTGGCTTGTTAGGCGTCATTTACCATGGCGGTTTTTTAAAAACCGCCACGGTTAATTGATTTACCGTGGCGGTTATTAAAACCGCCACGGTTAATAAAAAATAACCGCCACGGTTAATAGAGACATTAACCGTGGCGGTTTTTCAAATGCCCGCCACGGAAAATAAAATCTGAACACCACGCAAAAATCAATTACGTAGTAGTGGGAGAGGCCGGATCCGGGGCCCGGGGCCCGGATCCGGTCGACCCGGCTCCCCTGTGCGCGCCTTCACCGTTAAGAAAGGATGGGGTCGAGGGGGGGGGGGGGCACGAGGGACGGGAGAGCACGGAGGGGATGGCGGTGACCGCCTTGTAGAGTGCGGCACCGCTAGCCGCCGCCATTGCCGCGAAAGGGCGGGCGGCGGCGGCGGCGGAAAGGAGGTCGGGGGAGCGGGGAGCTTCGGCGTGGCGGGTGCCGAAGTCGCCTGCGCGGGCGGCGGGGGGTGGGAGGTGGGGGGGGCAGCTACTTCACTTCCTTTCAAAGCCACTCAAACTCTGACAAAAGAGGAATGATTTCCCCATTTCATTGTCATATATGGGTTTGTTTGCCGTTTGGGCAGTTATCATGCAAGGCCACAGCAAACACTGCCGAGGAGACCTTCCCTGGGATGACTTCTTCATCGATCGAGATATTAATATTTGACGGTATGTTCAAATTATATGTAAGCAAAGTTGAGTGTATATTAGTTCAGATCAAAGAAGACTGTTTCCTTCCCTAACAAAGCGTAGCCCGAGTTGTAATCAACAATCGGCCCTAGAATTCTATAGGTGGACTGAAGTATCTCAGCAGGTAAGTTTCAGCTTTTACATTTTTATATAGAACACCATTGACATTGAGGCAAGAAGACGGGAGCAACTTGCTCTATCTGGATTAGGCTGCGACCACATAGGCATAGCGTGTGATTGGTACCATTACCATGTACTATCTAGCTGAGACAGGTTTATGGATGCCACTTTTCTTCGTCTTTCGTCTCCACTGTAACCTTCATCTAATATTCTTCCTCAAGGTTTACTCTATCTCCCCTCTATGACTGTAAGAGTCACTGTGTTCTTATAGTTCTGAATATCCTCTCGCATTTGCTCAATATCATTATTTCTCTGTGCAAAATATGCATGGTGATTATGCCTGAAACACTTGAATTCAGGCATGGAAGCTATGGAGCGAAGGGAACGCAAGTGACCTGATGGACACATCCATCACGGGGAGCTATGCGCTGGACGAAGCCTTGCTGTGCGTCCACGTTGGGCTCCTGTGCGTCCAGGACGACCCCAACGGCAGGCCGCTCATGTCGTCCGTGGTGTCCATCCTGGAGAACCGGAGCGTGTCTCTGCCGACGCCGGAACAGCCTGCGTACTTCGCAGAGAGAAATTGTAATGAGGCAGTAGAAGGAGACGATGTGCAGAGCTCCAGGAACTCCATGACCATGACTGTCCTTCAGGGGCAGAGCAACACTGACCCCTTTTTCTTCAGCGGCGTATTTCTGATTCTGGGCGTTTGTCCCCGTACAATGATTTTTGACATGCGACTTTGCGTCTAATTTCTTCTCAGCTTAACTGATGAGTGATGACCTCTAGCTGTTCGAACAAAGCGGTGAACTTTCTCATGTCCTCCTGCACGCTCTGTGTAGCCTTCTCTCAGGATAGCCAGGGGTGTCCATTTTCTTGCCAGCGCATGTTGATGTTGTAGCCTGCGTCTTCGTGTATGACAAAAGACTTGTTACTGATAGGATCGAACAACACTGGAACATATGGAGGATCTTTACTGTCCTGTCGAACATGTGCCAGGTCGAGCAAATTTTTAGCGAATTTTGGAGGGAAGGAGCAGTCGCATTAGGTAAGTGGGCCGGTTTGTAGGTGTCCACTGGCACGTGGGGTCTCTCAATTGACCCAACTTGCACCCCAACGGGATGGGCTTTGACGAGCTTTCTTCTCTTTTTTTAGTTGAAAAAAGTCCACGCCCTCCCCCAACTATCACGAAGTTCACTTTTCCTCCCTCAACTCCAAAACCCGGACAAATCACCTCCCTCAACTTTTCAAACCATGCATTTTACCTCCATCGAGCGGTTTTGAAGGCGGTTTCGCTACAGCAACCGCGGGTTGCTACAGTAACCACGGGTTTGCTACAGTACCATTCTTTTTAAAAATTCGGTTGAATCTTTGAAAAATCATAGTAAATCATAGAAAAATCATAAAATGAAAAATCTAGTTTTGTTGGACTCCACATGAGTAGATCTACACAGTGAATATATAATATGATATGCTTTAGTACAAAGTTTTTTGCTACGAAGGTTTTGTCTTTTTTTTTTTTTTATTTATTTGGCTGAATCTTTGAAAAATCATAGTAAATCACAGAAAAATCATAAAATAGAAAATCCAATTTTGTTAGACTCCACATGAGTAGATCTACACAGTGAATATATAATATGATATGCTTTAGTACAAAGTTCTACACAGTGAATATATAATTAATTAAAATAATTCGTAGCCGCAACTTCTATAATTATTTTGTTGAACTAAAGTATACCATATTATATATTCACTGTATAGATCTACTCATGTGGAGTCCAACAAAACTAGATTTTTCATTTTATGATTTTTTATGATTTACTATGATTTTTCAAAGATTCAACCGAATTTAAAAAAAAGACAAAGGCACCGGAATTTAAAAGGAACGGTCACTGTAGCAAAACCGCCTTCAAAACCGCCGAGGGAGGTAAAATGCAATGGTTTGAAAAGTTGAGGGAGGTGATATGTCCGGTTTTGGAAAGGGAGGAAAAATGAACTTGTGTGATAGTTGGGGGAAACGTGTGGACTTTTTCCTTTTTAGTTTTGGGGCGTGAATCTTCATGGGCCACAAAACTTTTGCGCTCCACCGATTGGGTCCGTTCGCCATCGCCGCCGACGCCGAGACATGCTTTGGGTGCTCTGCTAGTGCCTGCCGCATCGCTTATGTTGGACACAATGTTGGACACAAGGTGTAGCGGCGGCCCGCGTGCCTTCGACATGTTCGACGGATTGCCCAAGCCCTCGCTCCTCCCTCGCTCTGCGTCCAGCGGTCCACTGGCCGCGCCAGTTCACACCACCGACCACTTGTCCACGCATGCCGGCAGGCGATAGATGGTTGCGCCATTGCTGCTGCAGACGATTGACTGCGACTGTGTCTCGGGAGCTCGCTAGGAGGCCAGGAGCGCAGGCAAGAATCGCATCCCCTGCTCCCATGCTTGGAGTTGGAGCCTTCGAGGAGGTTCTGCTTTAAACCCTATATGCTTTCTTTATCATCTCAGATCTTAGTAGAATGTTGAGCTTGTTATATCCGTTTGGATTATGCCAGTCAGGCTGCATTTGGTTTTCCCAAAGAAAGTGTTTGTGCCATACTATACTACTAGCACATAAAAGATAGCATTACACTGTTGAACTCCCAGATTACTGCTAACACAAGCACTATCTGTTTACAAAATTAATCTAGGCAAATATTTTGTGACTGAAAATGAAGCCACTCTATCTCCCCTCTATCGCTGTAAGAGTCATAGTGTTCTTAGAGTTCATAATGTCTTCCCTCATTTGCTCCATAATATCACTATTTCTCCATGAAAAATATGCAGGGTGATTTGGCGTTGGTAGTGTTGTGTACCCATTCTCCAAGTTGAACACAACAGAAGATGTCAATGGCCTATCGTCTGGATTTTCCTGCACACACAAAAGCCCCATGTGGATGCAAAGTGAAGCTTCATCTAGTAAGCAGTTCTCCACAATACATTTGTCTACCAGATCTTTTGCTTTTCCTTCTTTCCAAAGGTTCCATGCCTGAAACAATCATATCACTCTTTTTAGGTTCTGTAACACTGAACATCTAAAACCTTTTAGTATGAGGAATTAAAAGGTAATCATGTTTTTGCTTACATAGGCTATTAGGTTTGGGTAAACTGGGATTCGGTCAACAGAACTTATCTTTATACCGCTCACAATCTCCAAAAGTAGAACACCGAAGCTATAGACATCAGACTTCACAGAAAAAATGCCTCCCATTGCATACTTTCGGGGAGCCATATAGCCACTGTTAAGACCATTTCATTTGAGAAAGTTATGATGATGAATTGGTTTCAATCACAGGTTAATTTAAGTATCGGGGTAATGTACCACTCACTATGTCCCAACAACTCGTTTGGTATTAGCATTCTCTTGATTATCACCAAAGATCCTTGCCATGCCAAAGTCAGCTATCTTGGGTCTCATCTCTGCATCTAGTAACACATTACTAGCTTTGAGGTCCCTATGAATTATTGTCAATCTTGAATCATGATGTAGGTATAAAAGTCCCCTTGCAACTCCTCTGATTATCTTGAACCTTGTTGGCCAATCTAGCGGATCATCTCTTGTGCAATCTACAGTAAACAATTATGGAATTATGAAAAATGTAAATTATATCATGACTCAACCACATATTGAACTTCTGGTCAATATCGGTAGAACATACTGAAAATGATTTTTTTTTGAAAGGAAGAACATACTGAAAATGATAGCATCCAAGCTTTTATTAGGCGGATACTCATAAATCAACAGCTTTTCATCTCCCTCGATGCAAAGAATCGTTGACACTTGTTATCATATAAAATTATTAATCAATTAAACATGAGAAAAGGGTATAAATAATAATAACAACCTAGAATAGGGGGTCACTAATATATTTCCATCAGTTTTGGTAATGTTGTGAATTGCGAGGGACTAAACAGAAAAACAGCGAGTTCGCGAGCCATACGACTACGCGACGCAACGCAATCCAACTCAGAAAAGACTCTAGAAGGCTCGGATTAATCCCGGCGTGGACCAAACTTGACACCGAAGAAAACATCATCTAGAAGACTCCGGAAGCCACGGCGCACGACGGGACCCGAGGGGAACCCCCCTGGGGCGATCGGCCCAATAATGGGGCCGATCGGCCTTTAACGACCACGCAAGCCCGGTCTCGGAACCTTCCTCCACCGCCTCTAAGACACAATCTAAACCGGTTGTTTAATGACGGTTTGATCCGAGGGCGTCGGTAGAAACACGAGATGGATCAAGATCCAACACCGTGTTAGTACCACATTGCTGCTTTGTAGGCTGAAGGGACGAAGAAGACCCATATATATAGACCCCTAGACCCCTATCTCGGATCATCTCATACATCATATCTCATCAAATGGAGGCACGGCGCTTTGGAGGATTAGATTAGACGACTACAATGTAATAGAATAGATCTAGTAGAGAGTTAGGGAGAGCGGAACTGCGTTAGGTTACGAGAAGAAGTCTTTAGCGTTACGGTATATCTTTGTATTTCAACTCTATTAGACTTTATGCCATAATTAGATATATCTTTTCTAGTACTTTTATGCCTTTCATGTTATTGATATAGTTATTATACTATTGCATGGGATCTCCGCTCGTATTGAGGGCTCTAGTTATGCTAGGTAGCTAGAGTAGTAATTTATAGTGTAGGCGTGGTGTCTAGGCTATAGGTTACCCGAGGTTGCGCCCAATCCACGGTTAGTTGTGGTAGCCCGGGGGGGTGTGACCACTGTCGGTCTTTTGTATTCCACCACGTTCGGGTTGGTGATTCGTAGAGCTTTTTGGCGGCCTTTCTCCCGATCACCCCTTCCCGGTCTTTTTCGAGGATCGGGGCGGTACCGCTGCTCCAAAGTGTATTAGAATAATTGTTATCATAGAACCAAAGTACTAGAGAAGTATTCGGGAACCTAGATCTCTCCGTTGTCCTCTCGACCTAGTTATCTACTCTATATTATAATATTCTCCTGGTTAAGTGCTATTAATCATCATTTATATCATATACATTATTTACCCCCTCACTTTAGTTTAGTTGGTATATTAAGTTAGTAGATACATGATTTTGATTTATCATAGTCTTTACCCTTGTTTCCACTGTGGAAAATATAAATAACGATACTGGGAATACTCCAGTAAAAGCTACAATGGTATTTTTTTACGTAAACTACCGAGAACCCCTTTATATTCTTTTTTGCACTTAATAATTACCAACAAGCTTTTTTGCGCCGTTCTTGGGAAGCAATTGGTGTAAAGATTTTGATAATGATCTTGATATCTGCTAATTTAGTGTATTAACTAGCTTTAGTAGGATTACCCTTGCTCTATTGAGTGTGGAATAGACGGGATATCACTATATATCCGTACATTATGAGCATATGATTATTTTTTCCTTCGGATATTCTTATCACTTGACCATGCCAGGGTTTGGAGTAAAGAAGAACGAAGGATGACAATACAAGGTATGTCCAACCAGTCATTAGGCAACAATGAATTACATACATAGAAACATTTATTATAATGTTGCTATACTAGCTTGGTTGTCTTTTACCTTCATGCCATGCTCGACTGTTAAAAACACTCATCATATCATCTATGTTTGAGTAAATCTCTATAATGCTTTCATGTCATCTTTTGTCCGCTTAGTATGCTAAGGTTTAGAATGAGTTCATATATCTCTTAAATGAAGCATGGTGCCTTGTTTAGGAGTAGATGATCTTTCTTCTAAAGGCTTTTTAAATTAAGCGTGGTGCTTAGGTTAGAACGCCTTCCTAAATCAAATTAGGCGTGGAGTCTAGGTTGACTTTTGAACCATAGTAAACTATAGTAGATGTTGGTATATCTTTGTTGGACTAACCCCTGTAGAAAATAATAAACTCAAACAAGTTTGGGGAGGTCGAGATGAACTCACTAGAGATGGAGCAAGACATGTGAGACATGACTTATGGATAAAAGAATTCCCGATGAGCCAAGAAGAAGAAGAGTGACACAAGACAAGATCCACAATCAGAAGCGCTCACTCGAAGAAGGAATTCATGGGTGATGGAAGCATCAAGGAGGGAGGCCAATTCCATTGAAGATAATTAAGCCATCCTCTTCCTCCTGACATGCACTTGTCACTCCACATGCCACTCAAGAAGAAGAGAAGGACCACCATAAGGTGTAATAGCGCCATCATATTCCAATAATAAAGGTAACACCTTGAGGTAAGTTGTCATTAATTCCTCTTTACTATGGCATTCTCATAAATGAAAAGTCAAACATGCTAGAGTTATAGTTTCACATGATTCAATCTTGTTAACTTTCGACATGTTAGCTTTTAAATCTGTTTCTAGCATCACTTTCTTGTTAAACTCATAATTTTGCTAAAAATATTTACATGCTAGATTTATCTTCTGATCTTACCACCCTAGTCATAAATGAACTATCTTTATCTTGTTCAATGTGCCCACAAGGTTAGAATAGAAGTAAATGAAATTTTGGTTCTGATGGTGTTTTCCCACCAACAGAGCCCATGCACTTGATCTCTACCTTGTCTTTGCAAGCGGGGACTCACTTTGCGCAACAAGAGGAAAAGTCTTACTTTCCCAATTCCTATAAGTGGAAGTCCCCGACTTACCAATATGCACACTAAACAAGACGCCGCCACCGCCACCATCCAATCTTCCTTCAAGCGGTGAATCGGCGAAGAACATGGGCAACGCCATCACCAAGTAGCTATTAAGATCGATGATGCACTTGAGGAGTGACCAAGGAAGATCAAAGTGAGCACGACATGACCGGAGGTGTAGACCACTTGACAAGAGTAATGGGTCAACGTTCATACTCCATCAAGAGGGCCTTACACCACCACTATTGCCTACCTCACCACAAGACCCAAGAAAAACAAGACGCGGAGACGCTGCTAAAAATCACAAGACCAGTTGGAAAGGAGTTGACGAACAAGGAAGACATTAAAAAAGATTAAAGAAGTTCGCCGGGCCCGACCAACCGAACACTCAAAGACCGCCACTCCAAGAAAGGTCTCCTCCGAAGAAGCGACATGGAAAAAGAAAAAAAGGCATCACCTACTGAAGAGGACGTCAAGAGTACACCTTCGGAGACCCGACCAGCGCCGGCATCAACAAATGAACAATCGACTTCCTCGGCTACTTCGTCTACGCCACCCTTTGAGATCCTTGAAGGACCCTTACCAGGTACAACATTTAAACGAGGGCCCATAGACGACACCACGCCATGGGAGTAAGTGCTTTAAAAACTCGCCGAGAGGTAACTTCGGTATTTATCTCAAGATATTTAATTTTCTCGCAAAGCATATTTCAATTAGCATGTTTACTTTAGCATTTTTTACTTTCTCTAAACCTGCACTTAGAAAATCTCAAAAATATGTTTGCTTTGCGTTTGCATCAGTTTCCTAAAGCCCCATGCACGCACTCCTTGCTGTGGGCGGCATAAAAATAAAAAAATACAAAAATATTGCACTCATATGTTTTTGCATTAGCATCCCTATTGCATAGAAAAAAATTCTCAAAAATATGTGGGCACATGAAGGTCCACACCTTATCTAAAAAAATAAAAATCCAAAAAGACGTGAGCACATGAAGGCTCACAATAACATCCTAGAGTTTGTTCCTTCCGGTGTGTGCAAAACTAATATTAACAGGGGAGAACATGAAAGGAGACCCGAAAGAGGAGCAAGCTCCAAGGATGAACACAGGACTACTTCAAGATCAAGCTTGGGGAGAACACCCCATTTATTACTATAAGTATCACTATCCTATGTCTTATTTATTAGCTAGTTATATTTGCTTAGAGTTAATGAGTCTTAGTTAATGAGTCTTAGCTCCATCCTTCCTTGTCCACAGGCTCAAACCCTTCAAGGCACTTGCAAGCTGGGGTAGCATCTCCGCGGTCGCAGTAGCCAGAAGGGCCACAGTAACCGTACCTGCTACACTCATAGTCTGGCGATCCTGTAAGTATTGCCCACTCCGATGAATCCCTGTTCCAGATACGTGTTTCTAGCCTGCCAGAGTAGCTCATTACTGACATGACAGGTGGTGCACCATCAGAAACCGTGAATGTCATGTACGGCTTATCGGTGGTATCGTCATAAGTCATGTATATCCCAATGCTTTGCTGGTGTTTGGTTTGGAAGTAGTAGTACTTGGCTCGAGACCGTGAACCCCCGTCCCACACGGAATCTGCGCCCATTCGGAAGTGAACCGCTCCGCATGAAGGCCTGGTGGAACGGTTACGTATCCAAACCGTAAGAGAAGGTACCGGCGAGGGGTCCTCAGGGTTCTTCCAAGATACAAGCCGGGTGCCTTCATCTGTCTTGTGGCTCCTCCACACCTTCATGCCAGGGAGGAACGTGTCAGTTGGGTGATCAAAGCTTTCCCATAACATCATGCCACTGGGTGACCGTAGGACAAGATTGCCTGTGTTCATAAGCACCGCCACTGATCCAGGTGATGGCGATGAGCTTTGGGCAGTGGTGGTGTTGGTTGTCCAGAGAATACGTCCATTGACATCGGACAAGACAAGGTCAGAACTGTTGGTGAGAACAAGCGAAGGAGCCATGGAGGAGATGGCCGGTGTTGCCCGGTTGGCAACCCACACCATGGTGAACTGGGAGATGTTGGTGTACCATATGCCAAGGTAGAGCTTCTCCGGAGTGGAATTGGACGGGGCAAAGAAACCAAAGGCAAACTCACCACCATCAGATATGACTGTGGTGCCGGGCAACAGTGGCTTGCCAGGGACAAGCCGGTCATCTGAATTGCACAGGACCGGCAAGAGGAAAAGAGCTGCAGTGCAAATCGCAACGGAACTCTTGAGTGCCATCGAATCTCCTGCTGTGTGTGTCTTTGGCACTCTGAGTGAGTTTACTGGGTGTATGCTTCAAAAGCGGCAGAGAAGGTATGCATGCAAGCGGCTTGCTGGCTACTTGTTAGTTGTTAGTACTTGTTAGCTGCTTATTACATTAAGGGTATATACATAAGCTCCTAGCCTCCTACACGTTTGATGTGCACGCAACAATGTAAAATGGTCCAGGTTTCTTATAGACTATAATGAGTTCAAAACATGCACATTTCGGTAGTTGAGATGTACACATCGATGGGGTTGTTAATAATTGCCTAATCGGTATGTTTGTTAAAAGACTAGGATTGTTACCTTGGTGTTTAATTATGGACACGGCTCATCCAGCTAAAATGCAAAGATCAAGGTGGTCTGGAAGGATTTAGGTCGTCCTAAACCACGTTGCATGCATAATATGCATTAGACCAGTCTCAATTACATGGTCAAAATTTTGTAATTTTTGTACATAATGTAAACCTTCACCTTCACAGGATTTTAAGCCCATTCCTAGACTCGGCCTCTCCCTCTGGCCAAACAGCCTGCTGTAAAGTTTTCTAGTTTTATCCTTGATGGGAACTTTGCTAACACTGGGTGAATTGGCAGGTGATCAATCAAAAATGTTTGTACACTTGTCTTTAGGAGAAAGCAGAGTCCCCCAAATGTAACTACATTGATCGTTATTCGAAGAGGACTTGATCAATCAACTGCTGGAGGGCACTGAACTGAGTAAAGGCAATAGCAGAAAGGGGAAGGTGAAAAAGCAAATGAGAGTGACCCAAAGACTTGACCCATTGGAAGGTATAGTCGAACTAAACTTAGTTTGTCTTGCGTAAATTTCATAGTTGCATCCTTTTTCGGACGTGGGAAATATATATGTTAAGCAAATTTTACTATTATGTGATCTTTAATGTCAACAATCACTAGTGCATCATCAAATTGAGAACCATTCTCACTTTTCAATATCCTTTGCAAAAGGGGATTGAGGCATAAAAAGAGAGCTCCAACCGATCTTATTTTCTTATTAAAAAAAAAAAACAATCACTCAATTCTGAAAACATGGAGAGCAATTCAATCACTCCAAGATCTCGGTGAGGAGGTGGCAGTGACGATTTCCGGCGCTGCTTCTGAATTTGGAGCATTCCCCGGGCTTGCATAGTAGATGGAGGTGCTGTAGCCGGAGGGGTGGCTACAGAAGATGGCAATGAGCACAAATTGCCTGTGTTTTTTTTTTTTCCTTTTGTAAGTATATACTACTATGGATCGGATGAGAAAACTTGAGGAATTGCTAAATATTGGTTTCAATGGAAGCTTAGGACATGTTTATCTATTTATGTGGTTGATGAATAATTCATCAGGCTTGAAATCGTGTGGTTAATGCAAAATTATTTATATATAATTATGTTAGTTCGTAGCGATGGATTATTGGCCATCAAAACTTGTGACATATTACTAAATGGTATATACTCACTCCCTTTCATTGAAAGTGTCATTTTTTACTTTTGGCTACTGTGTTTGACTATTTGTTTTACTCTTTTTTGTAAATCATAAAATAAATAAATAAATAAATATTAAAGTATCTCTAATGTCAAAATAAGTCATAACAAAATAAATATTAAATCTGTTCCAAATTATAAGACGTTTTGGCTTTTCTAAATACATTGCTTTTATTATGTATGTAGACATAATGTATATATATGTGCATGACAAATACTCCCTCCATCCCAAATTATAAGTCGTTTGACTTTTTTGGCTCCAAATTTGACCATTCGTCTTATTCAAAAAATTTACGCAAATATAGTCAAATTTAAGTCATTTTTTAACAACTTTTATTAATATAAAAGAAAACCATAGTAAAAAAAGTGATATTTTGCACAAATTTTTGAATAAGACGGGTGGTCAAACTTGTTGTCAAAAAAAAAAAAACGACTTATAATTTGGGATGGAGGGAGTACAACGTATCTAGAAAAGTCAAAACATCTTAATAGTTTGGAACAGAGAGTAATATTTATACAAGAATTTTGAAATAAGCTGAGTGGTCAAACAAGATGATACAAAGTCTAAAACGACACTTTTTATGGGATGGAGTGAGTATATATTAGTGTCCCACTATCAATTGATATAAAACCCGCCGGCGGCCGGTATAGTTTTATACTGACGCCACTTATAGCGATAGATCGGTAATTAGATGCAGAGACAAATCTGTACTCGTTGTAAAGTTGAGATTCGGTAGCTAGTTTAGACTAAAAGAAGAATGTTTTATTTCTTATAAGAAAGTAGCCGTGAGGCGTAATCAACCACCGGCACTAGAATTCTGTAGGTGGACTGAAGTATCTCAGCAGTTGAGATGGGAGGTTTTATTATTTTTATTATACGTACAACACCCTTTATAGATACAAGAAAAAAATTGGGAGCGAACCAAACAAAGTCGTCCTTGTTTGTGCTGATGCCTAGGAGTAGTCTCTATCCGGATCAGAACAGAAAATATCTTTGGGGATGGACGGGCTTCTCGTTGACTCTGAACAGAAAATATATACGGAGCACAACAACGCAGGAGCAAGACACGATGACATTGGAGGCGACGGATTTGAATCAGTACACTTCTGTGCAGGGCGATTGAGTAGACACAAGTTGGCTACTTGCTTGGTCGCTGCCACTGACGCGCGGGAACCCCACATTATTAATAATTAAGCTAAATGATCGAGAAGATTAGCTAGTTAAGATGATCACTAGTGGTAGTGGTAGTGGTAGTGGTAGTGGTACGCGATCCGGTACGCACGCATGCATCGACTCATCTTTCCCGGCGATCTCCAGTGCTGCCGAATCGTAATGCGAGGTCGGTATGTCACATTTAATAAAACCTTTTTTTTTTTTTTCGAACGAATAAAACCCATCTTCTATCTTCAACCATAGCGACTTGCGCGAGATCAGCAGCAGAAAGAGTTTTTGGATTGTGATTCTGGGATTCAATATTCACTGCATATATATAGTACTTTTTATTTGGATGCGCATCGACTCATATCTGAGAGTCGACTTTTGTTCTCCAGTGGCCATGAATCGAACGTTAGCTGCAAAGCATCGGTTTAGAAACTCCATGTCTTTTCTACAATTACAGCTGATTAAAACATAAACTTTTAGCGAGTTCACAAAATAAGTAACAATCCTAATATATACTTCTCTCAAATAACTTCCTAAACAATTTTTCATAAGAAATCCTAAACTATTCCTAACCAACCAAACCTTTTTTCATATTTTTTTGTTTCTCCATTTTCTTGTGTGAAACTCTTTATTTTCTTAATTAACTCATGTGTTCAATTTACTCCAATCTTCTGAGAAAAACACCATATGGAGAGCGGAGTTCCTCTCGACTGCAGAAACTTACGAGTTCAATTTGACAACATTTTTATTTTTATTAAGGCGCTCTTTTTTTTTTTTTTGAAAAAGGATCTCTTTACTAAAATGTTGGAGGAATTTTTTTTTTCTTCCTTGCTAAAAAAATCAAAATAGTAAATTGTTTTACAAAACTCTCCTGGGCTCTAAGGCACGGACGTTTTCGGCCGTCTAGTAAAAACTCCTTTTCGTTGTGGGGCTGGGCCTCGTGGGCCTGAAAGTGCCCGCACGCGGAGCCGATGGCCCGAGTGTGAAGGTGAAGGACAATGCAATATGCAATGCTAACTGGCGTTGTCTGTTCTAGTGTTCTTGGCTTCTTGCCGACGACGCAGCCGGGTAGTACAGGTGGATGGCTTACTACGGTCTACGGAGGACGGCTTGGAGCGAGCAGCAGTAGAGAAGAAGCTGTGTGCCCACGTTCTCTTCGTCTTTCGTCTCCGCTGCAACCTTCTGCAAAATCGTCCTCCTCGCTTGTGCTCGCTAAACGCCTTCCATGTGTTCGGCAGAATGCCTAAGCCGTTACCACTCCTACACCTGCAAAGGTTGACCCCACCAGTCGCTTTGTCCCTGCATGTCAGCAAGCACTATCTGCTTACACGATTGCTGCTGCCTTCTGCAGGTGGTCGGTAACAGCTCTGCTCAGCGATGATCAACAATAATTGCATCCCCTGCCTGGTTGCACACCCCCCCACCCCCCACTAGGTAGAATTTCTGTTTTACAAACCTTATGCTTTCTGTATCATCTAAATGGGATGTTTTGTCTTCATATATCTGTTGCCTATCACCAGGCTAATTTCAGTTTTCGATACAAAGCTGTTTGCACCATTCTAGTAGGAAAAAATATAGCAGCTTACTTGTATCAATTATATATTCACACTTCACAGACCTAGACAAATAGTTTTATATGACTAACAAGGATCCGACTAACAATGAAGAGATACACTTATCTCCCCTCTATGGCTGTAAGAGTCATTGTGTTCTTAGAGTTCAGAATGTCCTCGCTCATTTGCTCAATACCATTATTTCTCTGTGCAAAATATGCAGGGTGGTTTACGCTGGTAGTGTTGTGTATCCATTTTCCAAGTTGAACACAACAGATGACATGAATGGCCTATCTTCAGGATTTTCTTGTACACACAAAAGCCCGATATGGATGCAAAGTGAAGCTTCATCTTGTAAGCAGTTATCGACAATGCATTCATCTACCAAATCTTTTGCCTTCCCTTCCTTCCAAAGGTTCCACACCTGAAACAATCACATCACCCATTGGTATTATGTAAAAAATAAAATATCACTGTCCCTTCATGCAAAATAATGACATCTGCTTACATAGACTATTAGGTTTGGGTAATTCGGTATGCGATCCACAGAGCTTATCTTTATGCCACTTACAACCTCCAATAGTAACACCCCAAAGCTATAGACATCAGACTTCGCAGAGAAAATGCCCGCCATTGCATACTCGAGCCATATAACCACTGATAAGGACATTCTTTGCAAAATTATGAAGATGAATTTGGAACAACAGTATATTAACTTTCCATGAATAGTACTTACTATGTCCCAACAACTCGTCCTCGTATTTGCATTTTCCTGGTTGTCACCAAAGATTCTTGCCATACCAAAGTCTGCTATCTTAGGTCTCATCTCTGCATCTAGTAAAATATTACTGGCTTTAAGATCTCTGTGAACTATTGTTAGTCTTGAATCATGATGGAGGTAAAGAAGTCCCCTTGCAACTCCTTTGATTATCTTGAATCTTATAGGCCAATCAAGTCTTGCATTTCTTTCATGGTCTGCAAAATGACAATTGTGTCATATATGTGAAAAATGCAAATATACAATTGTTCTATTGTATATTCAACTTCTGTTAGATCTCAATAGAACATACTAAAAATCATAGCATCTAAGCTTTTGTTGGGCAAGTACTCATAAATGAGCAGTTTTTCATCTCCCTCAACACAGCAACCAAGAAGTCGAACTAAGTTTCTGTGTTGTAGCTTGGCAATTAGAATAACTTCATTCCTGAACTCCTGTATTCCTTGATCTGAGTCCCTACTAAGTCTTTTAATAGCAACCTCTTTACCACCTTCTAGTGAACCCTATATATGATTATCAAAGAAAAGTAAGATTGTGATAACTCATGCAGTGTACCTGATTAAATGATTAAACTAGGAAAAACAAAGAATAACTACAATCAAATTACCTTATAAACTTTGCCGAAACCTCCTTGTCCAATCAAAAATGTAGGGGAAAAATTGTTTGTTGCAACAAGAACATCTTCGAATTTCAGGAATGGAAGATCAAAATCATGGGAAGTGTTTTCTTCTCGGTTCGTGCAAGTAGTGAAACCCCCCATGCATTAGCTTGGTGTTATGACCTGTATCCCTTTTCCTTCCTGCTCTGAAAAAATTAGTGAGTATTTGTTTTAGTAACTGCCTATTAGTATGCAGAAGTAGGATGGAAAACATACCTCTGAACTTGCAGGTCCATACAAGTAAAATGGAAGCCAGGAGAATAACACCTGCAAATATTGGTACCACAATTTTTGCTACATTTGCTTTTGCCCTTTTACCTGGAAACACAATTCATGTCACATGACTACAGAATTGTCCTCAAATAGCCAAACATGTGCCATGACTTACACTTTGTATTAATGCTTAAATCGTTGAGAGAGAAAAAATCCCCTTCAGTTCAACATCTACTGTAGCTAAATACATTTGACAGCAATATGCATGGCGGGTGTGAGTAGATGCAA
This sequence comes from Hyparrhenia diplandra, assembly GCA_015847255.1. Lineage (NCBI taxonomy): Eukaryota > Viridiplantae > Streptophyta > Magnoliopsida > Poales > Poaceae > Hyparrhenia > Hyparrhenia diplandra. Next base: position 122,329 of record JADLZK010012564.1, on the reverse strand, counting down.
ATTAGTTGCAACTATCCTACTACATGCCTTGCCATAACACTAATGCATGCTCTTTTAGGCCAGGTAGATTATTAACAGCAATGAGCTGCCAAGTCGATTCCGGTCAACAATAGTAGTTTTGCTGTCTCGATAAAATATATATATTGGGTGGCTACATAGGGACGCACCAGCGTGCCCTTCTAAGTTCTAATATAGTCATTGAACAATGTGAAAAACTGAAAATGGTACCTGACATGTTTGCCACTTTCGAGATACAAAGTGTCTCTTCAGCTTCGGCACCAGCAGTGTTAAAGAAATAACTTGACATCATACCTATCTTCTGTGTGTCAACTAACTGATCTCCAATCCACACCAGGCACCGTGTCCCATCGTCTTGGGATGACTCACTGCTGTTCAAGTTTATGCATTATGCGTATGCCGCACAAGAGCAATTGCTGCTGCACTCTGCCACACACACCACAAGGGTCCTTTTCCTGATGCGAACAAACTTGTCGGGCACCTTCATGCCTGGCATCGCCAAGAAACCATCACTGCAGCTTAGCGGTTCCTTTCGCCGGCAGCCTTGTGAGAACTTGCCGCTGCTCCATTCTCCCTCGTTCGTAGGCTGAAACCCATCAAGGCACTTGCAAGCTGGGGTAGCCTCTGTGTAGTCACAGTAACCAGAGGGTCCACAGTAGGCGTACCTGCTACACTCACTACTATCCGGCCATGTTATGTGCACTGTCCAATCATCTGATGAATTCTTATTCCAACTAAGTAGTTTCATCCTGCCTGAGTAGCTCATCACAAGCCGCATAGGTGGGGCACCTTCAGACATGGTGAAGACAATGGAAATCTCATCGGCAGTGTCAACATATGCTAGGTACATCAAACCGCTGCTGTTCAGCTGGTAGACTTGAGTAGAGATCGTGTATCCTGTCCATACGGTACTGCGCCATAGCGGACGGGAGCCATTCCAGATGAAGGGTTGCACGAACAAGTCTGTCTCCACACTGAAAGAGAAGGTACCCGTCGAGGGGTCGTCAGGGTCCTTCCAAGAAACAAGCCGGTTTCCTTCATCCGTCTTGTGGCTCCTCCACATCTTCATGCCAGGGAGTAGCGTGTCAGTTGGGTGCTCAAAGCTCTGCCATAACATCTTGCCGCTTGGCGAACGTATGACGAGATTGCCTGTGTTCATAAGCACCGCAACCAATCCAGTAGTACTATTCGACCTCGGAGCAGTGATGGTGTTGGTTATCCACAGAACACGGCCGTTGACATCGGATAAGACAAGGTTAGAATCGTTGGTCAGAACAAGCGAAGGAGTTGAGGAGGACATGGCTGGAGTTTCCCGGTTTGCAACCCACACCACAGTGAACCGGGGGATGTTGTTGTACCATATGCCAAGGTAGAGCTTCTCTGAGTAGAATTGGGCGGGGCGAAGAAGCCAAATGAGAATTCACCACCATCAGATATGACAGTGGTGCCAGGGCAACAGCGGCTTGCCAGGGACAAGCCGGTCATCCGAATTGCACAAGACCGGCAAAGAGGAGAAGAGCCACAGTGCAGATCGCAGTGGAACTCATCAGTGCCATCAAACCTCGTGCTGTGTGTGTCTTTGGCTCTCCGAGTGAGTTTACTAGTGTATGCTTCAAAAGCAGTAGAGAAGGTATGCGCGCAAGCGGCCGGCTACTTGTTAGTAACTGCTTACTATAGTAGGGGGTATATACATAAGCTCCTAGCCTCCTACACGCTTGTTGTGCCCTCAACAATGTAAAATGGTCCAGGTTTCTTATAGACTATATCACTATAATGAGTTCAAAACATGTACATGTTGTCATGTTGGTAGTTGAGATGTACACATCGATGGGGTTGTTAATAATTGCCTAGGCAGTATGTTTGTTTAAAAACTAGGATTGTTACCTTGGATGGGTGGCTCTAAAACTAGTTTTTGTGTTTTGGCTGACAGGAGCATTTCCATAACCAGGAGGACACTGGGTGAATTGGCAAGTGATCTGTCAAATCTTTATACACTTGTCTTGAAGGAGAAAGCATGAGTCCCCCAAATGTAACTCCATTGATCGTTATTCGAAGAGGGAGGGACTTGAGCAATCAACTGCTGCAGGGCACAGAACTGAGTAAAGGCGATAGCAGAAAGGGGAAGGTGAAAAGGCAAATTAGGGTGACCCAGAGACTTGACCCTTTGGAATGTATAGTCGAACTGAAGTTAGTTTGTCTTGCATAAATTTAATAGTTGTATTTTTTTTCTGTCTTACAGCATCAGGGGTAATATAACACACTAGTGTTTTGTCTTAGAGCACCTATATATATCTATGATTCTATCTATCGATCTATCCCTGGTGTCGAGGAAGCCATGTTGGGATGACTTCTTCGGCAGTCAATATTACAGTACTATGTAACTAGTTATATTATGCAAGCAAACATATGATTTTTTTACTGCTATTTGACCTAGGCACTTAATTAGGTTGTCTGTGTTCTTTTCCTTTTGTAATGATATACTACTATGGATCGGATGAGAAACTTGCGGTATTGCTAAATATTTTTTTGCGGGACGGTATTGCTAAATATTGGTTTCAATGAAAACTTGAGATATGTTTATGTGGTTGATGAATAGTATTGCTATGGATGCTCATGAGGCTTGAAATCATGTGGTTAATGCAAAATTATTTATGTATAATCATGTGCTAATAAAACTTGTAACATATTATTAGTTGGTATATATACATATTAGCGTCCCACTATCATTTGATATAAACCCGTTGTCGGTAGCTGTAGTTTTGTAATGACTCCCCTATAGCGGTGGATGGCATCGGTCGATAATTAGCGACCGATACGTAGTGTTATAACAGCTTATAGTGACATTTTTCGAGGCGCTATAAATTAGTTGTGGTACAATGATTTGAGTTGTATATTAGACGTGACGTAAGTAGTTAAATTAAATTAAATATGTAAGTAAAGTTGACATTAGCTAACTAGTTGAGACCAAAAGAAGAATGTTTTCTTTGATGAGAAAGTAGCCGTCGAGCCGTAATCGACGACCGGCGCTAGAATTCTGTAGGTGGACTGAAGTATCTCGGGAGTTGAGATCGAAGATTTTATTATTTTTATTGTACATACAACACCGACACAAGAAAATGGGAGCCAACCAAATAGCCGTCGAGCCGTAATCGACGACCGGCGCTAGAATTCTGTAGGTGGACTGAAGTATCTCGGTAGTTGAGATCGAAGATTTTATTATTTTTATTGTACATACAACACCCTTTATAGACACAAGAAAATGGGAGCCAACCAAACAATGTGTCCTCGTTTGTGCTTGCCGCTATCTGTATCTGGTTGCGGCGACGGCGACGTAGTCTTTGGGGATGGACGGCATGGAAACTTCTCGTTGACTCTGAACGGACATACTGTAATACATGCAGGTGATACCAAATTGCCAGGGCAAGGTGATTTAGGTAATAAATACATTAATCAGAAAATATACAACGCAGGACGACATGACATTGGAGAAGTTGTCAGGCGACGGATCGATTTGCAGGGCGATGATTAGACACAAGTGGGCTACTTGGTCGTCCAATGTGCCACTGGAAGCCCACATTACAGTCTTTACACTGATGGATGATGAGCCTCGTGGGCCTGAAAGTGCCCGCTCGCGAAGCCTGTGACGAGTGTCCTGAGATCAGAGAATTCGATGATTTTTTTTTTTCCACTCAGTGCCGAAGGACAATGCAATGCTGTCGTCGACGCCGCAGCCGGTAGACAGGTGTGGACTACGCTCTGGACGCCTTGGAGCAGCAGAGGGACGAAGAGAAAGTGGGAACACACGCTTAATGCCTTCCATATGTTCGGCACAATGCCTAAGCCGTTACCACTCCAGCACTCCTGTACCTGCAAAGGTTCACACCACCAGCCGGTTGTCCCTGCTGCATCTACATGTCAGTAAGCAATAGCTGATTACACGATTGCTGCTGCCTTCTGCAGGTGATTGGTGAGAACATCGGCCCAGCGATAATCAACAACTGCCTCCCCCTGCCTGGCTGTCCCCCATACTAGGTCGGATTTCTGTTTTACAACCACTCCTGCGCTTGGCTTTTCTATATATCAATCATCTAAACGGTATGTTTTGTGCTTGATATATTTGTTTTATTATATTATTATCACCTGGCTACTTCGGATTTTTCATACGAAGCCTTTTGCACCATTCTAGTAGGAAAAAGATAGCGGCATACTTTATCACCTCCAGAATATTTCTAAAAGCAATTATATATTCACACTTCACATAATTGACCTACACTACTGCATAAACGAACTTCCGTGGCGGACAAAAACCATTTTCCGTGGCGGTTTTTCGTCCGCCACGGACGTAGGGTCACGGAAAATCATATCTTTTCCGTAGCGGTTTTTGGGCACCCCTAATGCCCCAATCGAAAAATCGAAATAAAAAACAAAAAAATGAAAAAACCGGATCCAGCCCAAACGGGCCCCGATCCGGGCTGGCGTCGCCGCCCGGCGGATCCGCCGCCCCGGCTATCGCGTCGGGGCCGCCACCGCCGATCCGCCACCGCCGTTGAGCTGAAGCCGCGGGGAGGGACACCGCCGGCGCCGGCGAAAGCCGGGCGGCGGCGTTTTTCGCCGCTGTCCACCCGCGCCGCCGCGCTCGCGGTCGCCCGCGTCCGCCGCGCTGATGCGCCGCCCGCCCCGCGCCGCTCGCGTCCGCTTCGCCGCCGCCGCCTTCGCCCGTTCGCGATCCACGCCCGCGCCCGCCGCCGCCGGCCGATGCGCGCCGCCGCCCCGCCGCCACGCCGCCTTGAAGGGGCCGGGCCGGGGAACCGTGGTGGATCGATGTGGGGGTGGTACGCCCGGTGCCATCGGGGAGAGGAGGTGGGGTTGAGAGAGGAGGTGTTTGAGAGAGGGAGGAGTGAGAGAGAGAGAGAGAGGGGGGTGGACTGAGTGAATGAGTGGTGGAAACCCTAATTCCAGTATATATACACGAGCCATGATATCGGGCCGACGTGGGCTTCATTTGCTGGGTGTTTGGGCTTCATTTACCATGGCGGTTTTTATAAAAGCCCGCCACGGTTAATAAAAAATAACCGCCACGGTTAATCGAGATATTAACCGTGGCGGTTTTTTAAAAGCCCGCCACGAAAAATAATTTCCAAACACTCCGTAAAATCAATTATGTAGTAGTGCTAGACCAATATTTTTATGACTAAAAATGAAGAGTTAATCTATCTCCCCTCTATGACTGTAAGAGTCACTGTGTTATTAGAGTTCAGAATACCCTCTCGCATTTGCTCCATATCACTATTTCTCTGTGCAAAATATGCAGGGTGGTTTGGCGCTGGTAGTGTTGTGCATCCATTCTCCAAGTTGAACACAACAGAAGACATGAATGGCCTATATTCAGAATTTTCCTGTACACACAAAAAAGCCCGATATGGATGCAAAGTGAAGCTTCATCTTGTAAGTAGTTCTCGACAATGCATTCATCTACCAAATCTTTTGCCTTCCCTTCCTTCCAAAGGTTCCATGCCTGAAACAATCACATCACTCATTGATATTATTGTATAAAAATAAAATATTCCAAACCCTGACTCTGTAAAATAATGGCATTTGCTTACATAGACTATTAGGTTTGGGTAATTAGGTATGCGATCCACAGAGCTTATCTTTATGCCACTTACAACCTCCAATAGTAACACACCAAAGCTGTAGACATCAGACTTCGTAGAGAAAATGCCCTCCATTGCATACTCAGGGGCCATGTAACCACTGGTAAGAACATTACATTTTTTAAACAATTATGGATATGAATTTGGTAAATCATATATTTAATTTGCAATATATAGTACTTACTATGTCCCAACAACTCGTCTCAGTATTAGCATTTTCCTGGTTGTCACCAAAGATTCTTGCCATACCAAAAGTCTCGCTATCTTGGGTCTCATCTCTGCATCTAGCAATACATTACTAGTTTTGAGATCTCTATGAACTATTGTTAATCTTGAATCGTGATGGAGGTAAAGAAGTCCCTTAGCAACTCCTTTGATTATCTTAAACCTTGTTGACCAGTTGAGCGTTGCATTTCTTTCACATTCTACAAAGGTTAGCTGGGTCATGTATATGAAAAAAAATAAAATAAACTATGTAATTTCTCAACTACATATAAACTTCTGGTGAATAAAAATTAAACATACTGAAAATCGCATGGTCCAAACTTTTATTGGGCAAATACTCATAAATCAACAGCTTTTCATCTCCTTCAACACAACACCCAAGAAGTCGAACCAAGTTTCTATGTTGTAGTTTTGCAATTAGAATAACTTCATTTAGAACTCCTGAATTCCTTGGTCTGAGTCCCTACTAAGTCTTTTGATAGCAACCTCTTGACCACCTTCCAAAGTCACCTATGTAATTATCATAGAGAAGTAAGATTTTCATACGTAGTGCAAACTACTTAATTAGATAATCAATCTAGGTAAACAAAAAGGAAGCAACTTCCATATTAGATTAATAGATTACCTTATAAACTTTGCCGAAAAACTCCTTGTCCTATCATAAATGTATTTGAGAAGGTATCCGTTGCAACAAGAATATCTTGGAATTTCAGAAATGGAAGTTCAAAATCACCAGTAGTTTTTTTTTTTCTTCAAGCTCATCTGAGTTAGTAAAACCTCTGTGTATTAGCTTCTTTTGATTTTCCATATTTCTTTTCTTTCCTGTATGCTCCAAAAGTTGTTCAGTATTTGTTCTTAAGGAACTGCGATTAGTATTCAGAATGGAAAACGTACCTTTGAATTTGCAGACCCATATAAGTACAACAAAAGTGAAAACAGTAACACCCAATAAACTTGGTACTACAACTTTTAGTGTGTTTGTTTTTATCTTTTCACCTGCAAATTCATGTAGTGCCAAGTTAATATCATAGGACTACAAAGTTTATTCTTCAAACAACCTAAGAATTGTGACAATTTTACATTACTCTATATTAGCTTTGTTTTCATTTAAATGTGAGCAATAGGAATTCAGATGACACCTTAAATAGATGTTGTAAGAGAAATTAAGATCACTGGGAAAGTAAGGAAGAACAGTAAATCTTAGATCAGTATCTATTCATGATACAAATGTATTAACTCCACCATCCATGCATGTGGCAATACAATATGATCAGCTTACGATTCTAGGATGTGTGATCTTGGTGGCTACTTTACATATTAGATAAATGAACAGCTAATTTTCATGAAAAACTAGTAGTGTTATATTATCTGCATATTTTTGCATTGTTGGGCAAGAGCCTCAATGCTTATAAGATGATCCGAATATAATAAGAGATAAAATGATGGGAAGACTGTACTGGTGCTTCCGACAGTTCTTGTAGTATGAAATGTACCTGATATGCCTGCAACTCGGAGATATAGCATTTCCCGAATATTGCCACCAGCAGAACTATATGGAGGCACACCCAGCTTCTGCGTGTCAACAAGATGATGATCATCAATCCACACCAGGCACCTCGTCGTGTCGCCATTTGATGTGCTGCCATTCAAGTTCACATAAGCGCACGCCACACAAGAACAATTGCCACTGCATTCAGCCACGCGACTCCTGAAGGGTCTTTCTCCCAATGCGCAAAAACTTGTCGGAACCTTCATATCCGGCGGGGCCAAGAAGCCATCGCCGCATCGCAGCGCTTCCTTTCGCTGGCATCCCCGTGAGAATCTAGAATTGCTCCATTCTTCCTTGTCCACAGGCTCGAATCCTTCGAGGCATTTGCAAGTTGGGTTAGTAGCATCTGTCTGGTCACAGTATCCAGAAGGCCCGCAGTAACCGTACCTGCTGCACTCATAGTCTGGTGACGCTGAGAATATTGCCCACTCCGATGAATCCCTATCCCAGATACGTGCCTCTAGCCTGCCAGAGTAGCTCATTACTGACAGGATGGGTGGTGCACCATCGGAAACTGTGAAGACCATGGACGCCTCATCGGCGGTGTCAGCAGATGCGGTGTATATCACAATGCTGGTGTTTGCCTGAAATAAATACTGGCTGGAGATCGTGATCCCCGTCCACAGAGTGCGATATTCTGGGAAGGAACCGTTCCAGATGAAAGTCTGGATGAACGGCTCTGTCACACCACTGTAAGAGAAGGTACCCAGCGAGGGGTCCTCGGGGCACTTCCAAGAAACAAGCCGGGTGCCTTCACGCGTCTTGTAGCTCGCCCACGCCTTCATGCCTGGGAGTTGCGTGTCAGTCGGGTGGTCAAAGCTCTGCCATAAGATCATGCCGCTTGGTGACCGAAGGATGAGATTGCCATTGTTCATAAGCACCGCGACCGATCCAGGTGTACTATTCGTCCTCGGCGATGGTGAGGAATTTCCAACAATGGTGGTGTTGGTTGTCCAAAGAACACGACCGCTGACATTGGACAAGACAAGATTAGAATTGTTGGCAAGAACAAGCGAAAGGAGATGAGGAGGAGATGGCTGAGTTCCCCGGTTTCCAACCCACACTACGGTTAGCTTGGGGATTTTGTTGTACCATATGCCAAGATAGAGCTTCTCTGGAGTGGAATTGGATGGGGAGAAGAAGCCAAAGGCGAACTCACCACCATCAGATATGATGGTGGTGCCGGGCAACAGCGATTTGCCTGGGACAAGACGGTCATCTGAAGTGCACAAGGTTGACAAGAGGAGGAGAGCTGCAGTGCAGATCGAAATGGAACTCATGAATGCCATCGGCTTAACAGGGAAAGGTATGCACAGGCGGGAGGCAGCCCCTACATATATACAGTATGGATATGGAATGGTGTAAGTTCCTACTGCCTGCTTGTTCTGCACGCAAAATAATGCAAAAGGCCTAGGTTTCGTAGACTATATAATGAATTAATGAGTTCAAACATTCTAGTCAAAATGTGTGTTGGTTGTTCAGATGAGTTCAAACATCAAATGGGTTGTTAATTACCTTGGCTTTAAAAAAATTTGACTGAAGGATTATTACCTTGGTGTTTAGGTAAAGTGGTTAGTCCGGAAGGTTGTCCGAAACCACATTGCCGCCCTCAATCAAAATTTACTAGATTCATTCCCGCCATCACAATCAATGAATGTAGATTGCTGTAGAATGTACGTGGTCAAACTTTTCAACAAGTAGACTGCGCTGTAGCTTCCTAAATTTCTCTAGAATCCTAGGATGTTTGGATTTTCCAGCCTTGACTTAGGTTAAGATTAATGTGAATTGTATTTTATTTTGTTTTTTTAACAGAAATGGTAGGTGCTGTCTTTTCATTCAGTAGAAAGCATAGTTTGAATATTTACAAGGTAATGAAAAGAGCAAACAAAGAAAAAAAAAAAAAAAACTAGTTGGAACTACTGACTATCCTTAATTGTTGAGGCGTTGTTTTTTCACGATCAGGTCACTCACCTGTGTTTCAATTGTTAGGCGTGTCATCTTTACATCATTGATGATGTCTAGTCATTGATTCTTGAAAAGTCACATCTACCCTAAGCTGGGGCCATTGAGCATATATAATAACTGAGTGACACGCAAGTGACCAAAGAGGAGAGCCCTTTTTTTCCTTTCATTAATTTCATATGGATTCGTTTGCCATTTGGGCAAGTCATCATCGGTGCAAGGTCACCGCGAACACTGCTGCCGAGGAGACCTTCCTAGTTCCAGATCAATTATCTTTAAAAAAAAAAAAAAAACTGTTTCCTTCCCCGAAAAAGTAGCCCTCGAGGAGCTATCAACAACCGGCCCTAGAATTTTCTATGTGGACTGAAGTATCTCAGCAGGCGAGTTTCAGCTTTCACCTTTTTTTTTTTAATATAAAGCGCCATTGAGGCAAGAAAACGGGAGAGACCAAAGTCCTTGTTGCTGCTGATGTCTTGGTTCTATCCGGATCTGCACTGCGACGACGACTCGTTGGGAACGATGGCACGAGGAAATTCTCCTTGACTCTGAACGAACATACGTCCAGTCCATACACGTAGGGCGATTGATGTGCGGGGGCTGCAATTTGATAGGCAAAACGAGAGAATTAGTTAAGGCGCGCAATGGATTTCAAAGGGACAATGAATTTTCTGGGCCGTCTCCCCGTTATGGGGGGCTCAATGGGACTCGTGGGCCTCAAAATGTCGGCACCGCATATTTAAATTCTTACTTCCAAGGCTAAACTCAGTTCTGGGAGCACTTTTTCCCCACAAAATGAGCACTTCGCTCAACAGGGCACCCACCTAACCTACGACATTGCCATTGCAGAGGTAGAATACGAGAGTCACGTATGACGTAACCTCCGTTGGCGGCGTTGGTTACCCCCTTAGCTCTCATGTCCTCCGATCCAAAGAGGGTCTTCCACCACATGTTCGAGGGAATGCCTAAACCGTTCTAGCTCCACGGCAGGCACTGCATCAAGACTCCAGCGTCTGCACTCTCCACTGTGTCACTAGGCGTGCTGCACCACCTTCCGTTTGTGCATGAAGCAGGGGAGGGATGTCAGACGTGAACATCAGCACACCATGTACAGTGCAGCTGGTACGTAAGGTCATGTTTTGGCATCCCCTGGGACTTGCAAGAGGTTTCAAGTTTCAACCTCGTACTTTAGCAAGTTTATTTATTCATGTTTGGCTGAAGTACTGCACCAAAGATGGTGCTTGTATCCTCATATGATGAAGGTCTTCCATTTCCTATTTTGTAGGCTGAAACTGCATTATCCCCACTAGAAGAATTAAATGAGGTCCAGAGCTAGGCGTATTGGCGAATGTCAGTAGGCGATAGTCGGTTGCGCCATTTCTGCAGCAGACAATTGATGGTAGTTGTGTCGGAGCTCAGAATTCACTAGCAGGAGGCCAGCAGGAGCGCAAGCAACAATCACATCCCCTGCTCCCATACTTGGAGTTGGAGAAGGTTCTGATTCAAAACCCTCGATCTATGTGCTTTTTGTATCATCTCAGACCTCAGTAGGATGTTGAGCTTGTCATGTCCATTTAGATTATTCCATTCAGGCTGCATTTGGTTTCCCAAAAAAAACATGTGCGCCATACTAGTAGAGTAAAGGCAGCAATACACTGTTTAACATCCAGATTACTGCGAACGCAAGCACTATCTGGTTACAATCAACCCAGGCAAATACTTTGTGACTAAAAATGTGAAGTCACTCTATCTCCCCTCTATCACTGTAAGAGTCACAGTGTTCTTAGAGTTCATAATGCCTTCTCTCACTTTCTCTATATCATTATTTCTCAACGAAAAATATGCTGGTTGATTTGGCGTTGGTAGTGTTGTGGACCCATTCTCCAAGTTGAACACAACATAAGATGTCAATGGCCTATCATCCGGATTTTCCTGCACACAAAAAAAGCCCCATGTGGATGCAAAGTAAAGCTTCATCTGGTAAGCAGTTCTCCACAATACGTTTGTCTACCAGATCTTTTGCTTTTCCTACATTCCAAAGGTTCCATGCCTGAAACAATCACATAACCATTCTTTTAGATTGCATAACACCGTACATCTAAAACATTTTAGTATGAGGAGATTAAAAGGTAATCATATTTGCTTACATAGACTATAAGATTGGAGTAATCTGGGATGCGGTCAACAGAGCTTATCTTTATACCGCTCACAATCTCCAAAAGTAGAACACCGAAGCTATAGACATCAGACTTCACAGAGAAAATGCCTCCCATTGCATACTCAGGAGCCATATAGCCACTGTTAACACCATTTCATTTGTGAAACTTATAAGGATGAATTAGCTTTAATCATAGGATAATTTAAGTATTGGGATTAAAGTACCACTCACTATGTCCCAACAACTCGCTTGGTATTAGCATTTTCTTGATTATCACCAAAGATCCTTGCCATGCCAAAGTCGGCTATCTTGGGTCTCATCTTTGCATCTAGTAACACATTACCGGCTTTGAGGTCCCTATGAATTATTGTCAATCTTGAATCATGGTGGAGATATAAAAGTCCCCTTGCAACTCCTTTGATTATCTTGAACCTTGTTGGCCAATCTAACGGTGCATTTCTTGCACGATCTGCAGTGAACAATTATTGATAAATCATGAAAAATGTGATTATATGTATCAAAACAACCTATTGAACTCATGGTAAATTTTAGTAGAACATACTGAAAATGATAGCATCCAAGCTTTTATTAGGCATGTACTCATAAATCAACAGCTTTTCATCTCCCTCGATGCAGCAACCAAGAAGCCTAACCAAATTTCTATGTTGTAGCTTGGCAATTAGAACAACTTCATTTCTGAACTCCTGAATTCCTTGTTTTGAGTCCCTACTAAGCCTTTTGATAGCAACCTCTTGACCACCTTCTAATGTCCCCTTTGTAGTTATCATAGAAAAGCAAGATTAGGAAATGTAGTGCAGATTAATTAATTTGATATTCAGCCACGGAACAGCAAGGTTGGAACTTCCATCGTAAAGTACCTTATAAACTTTGCCGAAACCTCCTTGTCCAATCATAAACGTATTGGAGAAGTTGTTTGTTGCGACTAAAATATCTTGTAATTTTAGAAATAGAAGTTCAAAATCATCGTTAGCTTTTTCTTCTCCAAGTTCATCAAATGCAAAATCTCCATGGATTAGTGCCTTGTGATTTTTCGAATTTCTTTCCCTTCCTGCTTCCAAAAGGTGTAGTATTATTTTTTTACTTGGTAATGCTAAGGTACACCTTTTTTTTTTACTGGCAATGCTAAGGTACGCCTATTACCTATAAGGAGGTAATATCTAAAAAAAAAGCCACTGATTAATAGATTTTTCAGTTAATTAATTAACTTAATATAAAAGAAAAAAGAAAAAAGAAAATATCTTAAATCCCCTCATGCACGGGACAGACAGAGGCGGCGGCCGGCCGCGGCCCTCCCTTGACAATGTGTGGCCTTCCTTTCAGTATGTTACATATAAAAAAATATCAACACATTTACAACAGCTATTACTACGTAAACATGTTATATGTTGACACGTTATAAATCGAGTGTGTATATTAACTAACTCGAATGAAACTATATTTCATAGTTGAGAAGGCCTTACTTGTCACGTATTGAATTGAGCATGCAAAAAGGCCGTGCAAAGTTTCATGTATGCACGTAAATTTTCCAGCACGTTGGCACATACACTCATAAATGTCACGTCTGTTTGAGCATATACCTGCGGTACAAGTTACTTATTGAATAAAGAATAAGTTTGATTAAATTATGATATATCTAAAGTTGCAAACAAATAAAAAGATTTATCACATTCCATGGATCACGTATGTATCGGTTACATGTAAAAATATATTTATATCTAAAACATTTTCTAATTTAACATACTTTTCAAAGTTGTGCATCGATTACATCTAAAAATATCTTTATATCTAAAACATTTCCTGATTTAACATACTTTCCAAAGTTGATGAATAAATAAATATGTATTTCATATATTATACTTTCTAGGAGGTAATAGTTAATTGTGACCATCCGATCAAAATAAATGAACAACTCACAATCACTTAGGTGTACCACAACAAAGCCTTTGTCTTTATGTAACTGATATCAGTATACAGATGGAAAATATACCTGTGAACTTGCAGACCCATATAAGAATAATGGAAATGAGAACAATAATCCCTGCTAAAGTTGGTAGTATAATTTTTATTGTGTTTGTTTTTGCCCTTTTACCTGCAAAACAGTGCAAAATTTATTCATATAGTGCTAGGGTAAATATTCAGTCTTCAAACAGCTGAACAAGTGTGAAGATTATAACAATAGTATAATACCTCTATCATTATAAAGTTGATAGGAATTAAGATGACATCTTAACTAGATGTACAAGAAATTATTAAGATCACTGCGAATGAACGAAAAAAAAAACTGTAAATTATCTCAGTTCAGAATCTATTCCTGATACATATATACCGGCTCTAACAAGCATGTGGACATACATTGTACGGCTTATGACTCGGATGTGAGCAGATTCTGAAATTAGTTGCAACCATCCTGACCCTACAACATGTTGTCCTGATCTCGGTGCCTATTTTGCATATATACCAGATAGATGAAAGGACTAGTTCCAAATGACTACAAACACAGCTAATGGTGTTTTGTGGTGTTTTGTTATCTGCATAGTTTGCATTGTAGATGGTACGGGGTGCAAGTGCTAAAATGATTGGGGAAGATATGACATGGTACCTGACAACATGCCTCCTGCATCACGGAGGTATAGGGTCTCAAGGCTACCAGCAACAGTAGTACTGTAGCGAGGCACACCCATCTTTTGCGTGTCGACCAGCTGATGATCACCATCCACACCAGGCACCTCGTCGCGTCGCCGTCTGATGTGCTGCCATTCAGATTCACATAAGCATACGCCACACACGAGCAATTGCCTCGACACTCGCCACGCACTCCTCATGGGTCTTCCTCTCAATGCGCACAAACTTGTCGGGCACCTTCATAGCCGGCAGCGCCAAGAAGCCGTCGCCGTTGCCGCATCGCAGCGCTTCCTTCCGCTGGCATCCCCATGAGAACTTGGCGTTGCTCCATTCATCCTTGTCCACAGGCTCGAAGCCGTCAAGACACTTGCAAGTTGGGGTAGCATCTGTGTGGTCGCAATAGCCAGACGGCCCGCAGTAACCGTAGTAGCTGCAGAGCCCAGAGTCCGGCCACGCTGTAAGTAGTGCCCACTCCGCTGAATCCTTGCTCCAGATATTTGTTTCTACCCTGCCAGAGTAGGTCAATACTATCAAGACGGGTGGTGCACCATCGGAAACCGTTAGGGTGACGTACATCTCGTCGGCGGTATCGACAAAAGTCATAGATACCCCAAGGCTGGTGGTGTTTGGCTGGGAATTGTAGGACTGGTTAGAGACCGTGACCCCCGTCCACACGGTAGTGCGCCATTCTGGGAGCGAACCGTTCCAGATGAAACCCTGGAGGAACGGCTCTGTCTGCGCAGTGAAAGAGATGGTACCCGTCGAGGGGTCGTTGAGGTCCTTCCAAGAAAAAAGCCGGGTACCTTCTTGCGTCGTCTTGTTGCTCCTCCGCCATAGCTTTAGCTTCATGCCGTGGAGTAGCGTGTCCGTCCGGGTGGTCAAAGCTCTGCCATAACATCTTGCCGCCGCGGCGACCGTAGGGCGAGATTGCTGTGTTCATAAGCACCACCTCCGATCTTCCGGCGAGTGGTGGTGGCGGTGTTGGTTATCCATAGAACACGGCCATTGGCATGGGACAAGACAAGGTCAGAATTGTTGGTGAGAACAAGCGAAGGAGCCATGGAGGAGTTGGCCGGTGTTTCCCGGTTTGCAACCCACACCACGGTGAACCGGGGAATGTTGTTGTACCATATGCCGAGGTAAAGCTTCTCCGGAGTGGATTTGGACGGTGCAAAGAAACCAAAGGCAAACTCACCACCGTCAGATATGACAGTGGTGCCGGGCAACAGCGGCTTGCCAGGGACAAGCCGGTCATCCGAATTGCATAGGCCCGGCAAGAGGAGGAGAACCGCAGTGCAGATCGCAACGGAACTCATGAATGCCATCTAACCTCCCTGCTGGCCGCTTTGTGTCTCGCTGTCTCTCTAGCTCTCCGAGTGAGTTTACCGGTGTATGACTATATGCTTCAAAAGCGGCAGAGAAGGTATGCGCGCAAGCCGCGCAAGCGGCTTGGCTGCTGGCTACTTGTTATAGCTGCTTATTACTACTTGTATGTATACGCAGTAGGGGTGCGCACACACGCACATGTGCATGATGCATATGGTAGTTGAGATGTACACAGATCGATGGGGTTGTTAATATTTGCCTAGGCGGCTAAGCGTTATATTTGTTTGTAAAAAGAATATGTACAGATCGCAACGGATCTCATGAATGCCATCAACCTCTCCTGCTAGCTACTAGTTCAGACTTAAAGAAGAACGTTTTTTTCTTAACAAATAGCCGTCGCATAAAACTCATGAATGCCATCGAACCTCCCTGCTGCCTCTAGTTGATCTGGTATCGATCTCAGCCTCTCGGCCTCCACGGCTTCTCTGTGGGTGTGTTGGTATTGGATCGGTCTGGGTCAACGCTATACACGGAATACTAACGCAACCCACCCGAGTCAACATTGCCCTGAAAGTCACCTCGCGCAACCACCGCCACCGGCACTAAAATTCTGTAGGTACTGAAGTATCTCGATCAGTATCTATTTGAGACCGAAGGTTTTATTATTTTAATTAATTTACTATACATACACCAAGAAAATGTGAGTCGTCCTCTCGTTTGTGCTTATGCGGCGACGACGTAGTAGTCGTTGGGATGGAAGGTTCGAAAGTTCTCGTTTACTCTCAACGGACATATACGTCCATATACCATACAAAATAGTTGATATAATTTTTTTTTAGATTATACAGTACAACGCGCACGTACACTTATCTTTATGATCACACGTACGCAAACCCTACCCCGAGTACCTTCGAAGGACTGAGACAGATCTTGAAGTTCATGAAGTCACCACAGGTGCATCGCTGTCGACAGGGACGTCGTCGTCTGCCACTTAATGCATAACGTTGGAAAATCCTGCAATAAATCCATGAAAATGCGAGCACCTTCATGAAACTCAAACGAAAGCAAGAAACGCGAGGGGCGGGACACCCTCCACCTAACAACCCCGCAAGCCAAGCCTAATACTAAAGAAAACTCAACACCAAGATAGTCAACATCGATAGTAGACGTAGATGAACAGATTCCGATTGCTCCTCCGAGTCACGCGTGGTCCCGATCAAGGGCGAAAACACCTTCATGAAGATACACCTCCAAGTCACTTAGACAGGACCACGCGCGAGGAACACCGACATGAAGTTATACCCTCCGAGTCTCTGAGGACCAGGACTGCGGGCAAGGAGCACCGATATGGCTACGGCATCAACAAACACCAACTGGACAAACCGAGTGAAGAGCAGCAATAAGTGCAATTAGCCACAACACGACGAACAACGTGACAAGGCCTGCCCTTATGCCAACCAAGCGCAGCTGAAACGACAGCGACACCATGGCATGGAACTTCAGAGGCAATGCCTTCGGGAAGGACAACGATGCAGAGAGCGCCGCCGCTACTAGCCCAGTTGGGCCTGGTTTTCACCAAGAGTTCCACACCAGCCGGAGAAGGGGGCGCAACGACAGATGCCTCAAAGGTGGAGAACGGTGCCAAGGGGCGGCACCATCGTCGACCAATAGCATGGCTTTCACCTAGCGCCACCCTTCCGGTGGACACCACCGTGGCCAACAAACCATCCCCTCGTCAAAGCCGGGAACAAAGTGTAGGCGCACTGGAGATGGTTGGCAGCGCCGTCGGCAGCCGCTAGGGGGGTGGGGAGAACCCGGGCCCAGGAACCCGGATTTGGCCGGTGAAATCTCATGTTTGGTTTTGATAATTGATGACACTCTATTATGCTAATCCTTTGCTCTAAGTGTGCTTAAGAGATAGGATTACATGGATGACGTGGAGCAACATGATCATGGACATGGTGGACCATCGAGCTCACGTGCTGAAAAGGAAAGGACCCGGAGATCAAGGCAAAGGTATAACTTGATAGGGTTTACTTTCGGTGATCAAGACACTATAGTGAGTGTGATCACATTTTGGATAGATAGCCGACTATCAAGAGGGGAATGCCACGGCTAATCCGATGATGAAGTGCCTCTAGGTTCATGTTGACTTGCATATGCATTTAGAATCTAGTGCACTAACTTCGCTCTTGCCAAACTCGTTTGCGAAATGCTAACACATGTGCTATCGAGATGTACTTCGACGTGTTGGCGACTTGAGGCAAGTGGCGAAACATGGAAAGAAGCAAAGGCGACGACGGACATGGATTTTTGTAGGAAACCGCAACCGGACGCTTGAGGACCGGACGCCGGAGGTGTGACCGGAGCGTCCGGTCGGGCCAGGGTCCGGCCGATTCTAGTAAGGTCCGAATCGCACTTTGGTCGACCGAGCGTCCGGCCACCCCGACCGGATCTTTGGCTCGGGATGTCACCGGTGGGCCATGGCGCTTGTCGCTTCCTACCGGACGCTGGACCGGAGCTTCCGGTCAGCACGTAGAAAGCAGGATTTCGACTCCAACGGCTCTATTTTGTGTGGAGCCTATATATATGCGTGTGGCCGGTCATTTGAGCTCTCTCTTGCACATTTTGATCATTCTAACACTCTTGTGAGCTGAGAAAACTCCCCTCCACTCATCTCTCTTGCCTAACTTCGATCTTTGGTGAGATTGAGTGAGATTCAAGTGTATTTGCTTGTTGATTGCATCTAGAGGCACTTGTTCTTCTGAGGAGCTGCAGGATTCTTGGTTCTGTTGGGAATTTGCTTGGTTCCCTAGCGGCTTGGAGATCGTGGAGGTGTTGAGCTCGATTGGAGATTGTTTGAGGCCACACCGGTAGACTTGTTAGGGGTTGAGCCTTTCCCTGCGGGAGATTCGCGAAAGGCATCACTAGTGGATTGCTCGTGGTTTGTGGATCCCCTCTTGTGAGTTATTGAGCTCCCACCGTGGGATTTGGCACCGGCCATTAAGCTTGTGGATCATCAAGTGGTGTATCACCACAACGAGGAGTAGCGTGTCGGCAAACACGTGAACCTCGGTAAAAATCATCGTGTCAATTGTGCTTTGCTCGTTAGAGATTTCATTGACATCGGTGATTGACCACAACCTCTACTCTACACCGGTGGTATTGTATCCTAGCACCTCTTCGCATTATTTTCATAGCTTTGCTTTGTGTAGTTTGCTAGCTTGTGTAGCTCCTAGTGTTAGAATTAGTTACTTTACCTTGTTCACCTAGGAGTAACTTAGCAACATAGCCTTTGTTTGTGATTAGAGACATTAAATTTTGCTAGAATTGCTAGTTGGCTTGCTTAGTTAGTTTGTAGCACCGCTTGTTACGCTTCGCCATCTTATACACTAACGGTGTTGCTTAAGTGTTATTGTAGAAATTTTTATAGGCTATCCCCCTCTAGCCATTAGGACCTTTCTCAAATGGCCCTAACCCGCCCCTAGCCGGCGGCCGGAGAGCAAATACCCCTCGAGAGCGGAGGAACCCATGCCCCCACATGGCCATCGCTCCACCGGTGCCGCAGGAGGTGGATCCCCGGGCCCGGGGGCCGGATCCGGCCGACCCCGGCCCGTCCCCTTGCCGCCGGAGAGCCACCGGCCCGCTGGGATACGCCCGCCGGCCGCCACGGCCGGGGCGGGAGGGGGAGAGGCGGATCCGAGGCCGAGCCCGGATCGGTCCGCCGACCCCAGTGCCCCGGCCGCCGCCGCCTCCTGAGAAGGGATGGGGTCGAGGGGAAGAGGGGCACGGGGGACGGGAGAGCACAGTGGGGATGGCGGTGACCGCCTTGTTGAGTGCGGCACCGCCGCCGCCACCGCCGCGAGCGAGGCGGCGACGGCGCCGAAGGAGGCCAGAGAGCGGAGTAGCTCGGCGCGGCGGGTGCCCGAGTCGCCCTCCGCGAGAGCGACATGGGGCGCGCTGGGGTGGTAGGGCAGCTACTTCACTTCGTTTCAAGGCACTCAGACTCGACAAAAGAGGAATGATTTCCCCATTTCATTGTCATATATGGGTTTGTTTGCCGTTTGTTCAGTTATCATGCAAGGCCACAGCGAACACTGCCGAGGAGACTTCATCGATCGAGATATTAGACGGTATGTTCAAATTATATGTAAGCAAAGTTGAGAGTATATTAGTTCAGATCAAAGAAGACTGTTTCCTTCCCTAACAAAGTGTAGCCCGAGTTGTAATCAACAACCGGCCCTAGAATTCTATAGGTGGGCTGAGTATCTCAGCAGGTAAGTTTCAGCTTTTACATTTTTTTTATATAGAACACCATTGACATTGAGGCAAGAAGACGGGAGCAACTTGCTCTATCTGGATTAGGCTGCGACCACATAGGCATAGCGCGTGATTGGTACCATTACCATGTACTATCTAGCTGAGACATGTTTATGGATGCCACTTATCTTCGTCTTTCGTCTCCACTGTAACCTTCAGCTAATATTCTTCCTCAAGGTTTACTTTATCTCCCCTCTATGACTGTAAGAGTCACTGTGTTCTTATAGTTCTTATGAATATCCTCTCGCATTTGCTCAATATCATTATTTCTCTGTGCAAAATATGCAGGGTGATTATGCCTGAAACACTTGAATTCAGGCATGGAAGCTATGGAGCGAAGGGAACGCAAGTGACCTGATGGACACATCCATCACGGAGAGCTATGCGCTGGACGAAGCCTTGCTGTGCGTCCACGTTGGGCTCCTGTGCGTCCAGGACGACCCCAACGGCAGGCCGCTCATGTCGTCCGTGGTGTCCATCCTGGAGAACGGGAGCGTGTCTCTGCCCGCGCCGGAACAGCCGGCATACTTAGCAGAGAGAGGAATTGTAATAAGACACTAGAAGGAGACGATGTGCAGAGCTCCAGGAACTCCATGACCATGACTATCCTTCAGGGACGGTAGTCAACAACAGAGCAACACTGACCTTTCTTTTTTTTTTTTTTTTTTTTTTTTTTTTTTGAAACGAAGCCTTTCTTTTCTTGAGATGCGTGTTTCTGGGCGTTTGTCCGTCCCCGTGCAATGTTTTTTGACATGGGAGACCTTCACTCTATATCTTGATTGACATCTGTTCGTCCTCGCACGCGCGGTCTAGTTGCAACCTACCTACTCCTCTGTCCAAAATCAGCGTATTTCTGGATCAAGCTCTGCAGCCGGGTCCAGTTTGCATATAACTTGCTCTCAGCTTCAGTAATGACCTCTAGTTGTTCCAGCAAAGCGGTGAGCTTTCTCGTGTCATGTCCTCTTCCTGCACGCTCTGTGGAGCCTTCTCGCGATAGCCGAAACACTGGAACATGTGAATCTTTCCTGTCGAAGATGGACCTAATACTCGGTACATGCTTCAGTTCAAACCTGCGGATTGGCTCTTCTCTGCGCCGCTGCCGCTCGCAGCCGGACGGCGGAGCGAGCAGGACTGGGTCGGGAGGCGAGGGGTCTGGGGTTTTTCCATTTCGGAGATGAAAGGGGATTCAGGCTGGGGCAGGTGGAATCGCATTAGACAAGTGGGCTGGCACGTGAGGTCTCCCAAATATTGGCCCAACTTACACCCCGATGGTATGGGCTTTGACGAGCTTTCTTGTCTTGTAGTTCGGGGAGTGAGTGAATCTTGATGGGTCAGAAAATTTTTGGCCCGTTCGCCATCGCCGCCGCTGCGTCCTTGCGTGCTCGTAGTAGAATTGAACGCCTTCGACATGTTCGACAGAATGCCCAAGCCGTTCCCCTTGCCCTTGCCCCTCCCTCGCTCTGCGTCCAGCCGTCCACTGGCCGCGCCAGTTTACACCACCGGCCACTTGTACGCGCATGCCGGCAGCCGATAGTGGGTTGTGCGGTTGCTGCTGCAGAGGATTGACGGCCACTGTATAGCAGGAGGCCAGGAGCTCAAGCAACAGTCGCATCCTCTGCTCCCCATACTTGGAGTTGGAGCAGGTTCTGCTTTACAAACCCTTTATGCTTTCTGTAACATCTCTGAACCATAGTAGGATGCTGAGCTTGACATATCCGTTTAGATTATTGCAGCCAGGCTGCACTTGGTTTCTCAAAAAAGCATGTGCGCCATACTAGTATAGAAAAGATAGCAGTACACTGTTTTACTTCTGGATTACTGCTAACGCAAGCAATATTTGTTTACAAAATTAAACTAGGCAAATATTTTGTGACTAGGAATGAAGTTAATCTATCTCCCCTCTATGTCTGTAAGACTCGTAGTGTTCTTAGAGTCCATAATGCATTCTCTCATTTGCTCCATATCACTATTTCATGAAACTATGCAGGGTGATTTGGCATGGGTAGTGTTGTGCACCCATTCTCCAAGTTGAACACAACAGAAGATGTCAATGACCTATCGTTGGGATTTCCTTGCACACACTAAAGCCCCATGTGGATGCAAAGTGAAGATTCGTCTGGTAAGCAGTTCTCCACAATACTTTTGTCTATCAGATCTTTTTGCTTTTCCTTCATTCCAAAGGTTCCATGCCTGAAACAACCACACCATTCTTTTAGATTGCATAACACTTGTCATTTAAAAACTTTTAGTATGGGAAATTTAAAAGAGTATGAGAAATTTAAAAGACAATTATATTTGCTTACATAGACTATAAGGTTTGGGTAACCTGGGATTTGGTCAACAAAGCTTATTTTTATACCGCTGACAATCTCCAAAAGTAGAACACCGAAGCTATAAACATCAGACTTCACAGAGAAAATGCCCTCCATTGCATACTCAGGAGCCATATAACCACTGTTAAGACCATGTCATTTGTGAATGTTATGAGAATGAATTGGTCCAGTCATAGGTTAATTTAAGTATTGAGATTAAATAACCACTCACTATGTCCCAACAACTCGCTTGGTATTAACATTTTCTTGATTATCACCAAAGATCCTTGCCATGCCAAAGTCAGCTATCTTTGGTCTCATCTCTGCATCTAGTAACACATTACTAGCTTTGAGGTCCCTATGAATTATTGTCAATCTTGAACCATGATGGAGGTATAAAAGTCCCCTTGCAACACCTTTGATTATCTTGAACCTTGTTGGCCAATCTAGTGGTGCATTTCTTGCGCATTCTACAATAAACAATTATGAAATTATGAAAAATGTAATGTATCATAATAACTCAACCACATATTGAACTTGTGGTAAATATTAGTAGAACATACTGAAAATGATAGTGTCCAAGCTTTTTATTAGGCAGATACTCTTATACCAACAGCTTTTTCGTCCCCTTCAAAGCAGCGACCAATAAGCCTAACTAAGTTTCTATGCTGTAGCTTAGCAATTAGAACAACTTCGTTTCGAACTCCTGAATTCCTTGGTCCGAGTCCCTACTAAGTCTTTTGATAGCAGCCTCTTGGCCACCTTCTAATATTCCCTTTGAAGCATAGAAAGGCACGATTGGGACATGTAGTGCAGATTAATTAATTAAATAATCAGTCTAGGAAAAGCAAAGGTAGGAACTTCCATCGTAAAGTACCTTATAAACTTTGCCGAAACCTCCTTGTCCAATCATAAACGTATTGGAGAAGTTGCTTGTTGCGACTAGAATATCCTGGAATTTCAGAAATGGAAGTTTGAAATCACTGGTAGTTTTTCTTCTCCTGGTACATCTGAAGTAAAACCTCCATGATTCAGCGTCTTGTGATTTTCCAAATTTCTTTCCCTTCCTGCTCCCGAAAGTTGTTGAGTATTTGTTCTCAAGTAACTGAGATCGGTATACAGAATGGAAAACATACCTCTGAACTTGCAGAACCATATAAACAAAATGGAAGTGAGAACGATAACTCCTGCTAAAGTTGGTAGAATAATTTTTATTGTGTTTGTTTTGTCCTTTTACCTGCAAAGCAGTGCAAAAATTTTTCATATAGTGCTAAGTTAATATCATACAATTACATAGTTCAGTCTTTAACAGCTGAACAAGTGCTAAGATCATACAAGTACATGATAGTGTTATACCTTTACCATTAAAGCGATGGCCAATATGAATTAAGGTGCTCTTAACTAGATGTACGAGAAATTAAGATCACTGGGAGAGAAAGAGAAACTTTAAATCTCAGTTCAATATCTAATCCTGATTCCTGATACATATATGTTGGCTCTAACAAGCATGTAGTCATATCGGCACCAGCACAAATGAGAACGAGATTGGGTTTTGGAACGTAGTTGGCCAGGGGGGCAAGGGGAGATATAAATCTCAATCCCTCGCTGAAGTTTCATTAACAAAAGAGTATTAGAGTTGGACTCTTATAGTCCTGAATACAACCGACTCACGATAGATTCTAGCTAACAGCCTAACAGACTAACTCAAACTCAATCCCTTCCAAACCTAGGACTCCTGACTTGACTAGATACTTTGCATCTGGACCGGTGCTGGTGACCGTGCTCGGCACCCTCAACGCATATGTGTTCAGCCACCTTGGTTCCTCCTCTTGTAGACATTCCCGACCATAACATACATTATGAGAAGCTTATGATTCTAGTGTGAACAGATTCTGAAATTAGTAACAGCCATCCTGATACTGCTACATGTTGTCATGATCTCGGTGCCTATTTTGCATACCAGGTAAATGAACTGTCCAGTTCCAGAGGACTACAGACATAGCTCCTTGATTTTCATGGAAAACTAATGGTGTTATGATATCTGCATATTTTGCATGCTAAGATGATATGGATTGGTGGTAAAATGATGGGGAGACTAAAATGGGCATGCCACAAGTGGGAGCCACTACTCATAGGGATACACCTGCTTGGATAAGAATTTCTTGTGATATGACATGGTACCTGACATGCCTGCAACTCAGAGATATAGCCTCTCTTGACTATCAGCACCAGCAGTACTATAGGGAAGCACACCCATCTTCTGCGTGTCAACAAGCTGATGATCATCAATCCACACCAGGCATCTCGTCACATCGCCATTTGCTGTGCTGGCGTTCAAATTGGCATAAGCGTAGGCCACACAGGAGCAATTGCCACTGCACTCTGCTGCGCACTCCTTAAGAGTCTTTCTCCCAATGTGCAAAAACTTGTCGGGCACCTTCATATCGACAGTGCCAAGAAGTCATCACCACATCTCAATGCTTCCTTTTGCTGGCATCCCCGTGAGAATCTGACATTACTCCATTCTTCATTGTTCACAGGCTCGAACCCCTCAAGCCACTTGCAAGTTGGGGTAGCGTCAGTTTGGTCACAGTAGCCACAAGGCCTGCAGTAACTCGTAATCGCTGCTACACTTGTATTAGTCCAGCGACACTACAAGCATTTCCTACTCCGATGAGTCCCTATTCCAGATACGTGTTTCTACCCTGCCAGAGTAGCTCATTACTGACAGGACGGGTGGTGCACCATCAGAAACCGTGAAGGCCATGTACACCTCATCAGTGGTATCGAAGGAGCTGCGGAGGAGATGGCTCGTGTTGCCCGGTTTGCAACCCACACCACGGTGAGCCGGGGCATGTTGTTGTACCATATGCCTAGGTAGAGCTTCTCCCAAGTGGAATGGGACGGGGTGAAGAAGCCAAAGGCAAACTCACTACCATCAGATATGACAGTGGTGCCGGGACAAGCCGGTCATCTGAAGTGCACAAGACCGGCAAGAGGAGGAGAACCGCAGTGCAGATCGAAATGGAACTCATCCGAAGTGTCTCACTGCCTCTCTGCCTCTCCGAGTGAGTTTACCGGTGTATGATTCCTTCAAAAGCGGCAGAGAAGGTATGCGCGCAAGTGGCTAGCCATCTACTTGTTACTTGTTGTTAGCTGCTTATTTCTTGTGACTATATGCGGTAGGGATATATATACATATATAAGCTCCTACATGTTTGATTTCCATGCAACTATTAATGCAAAAAGGTCCAGCTTTCTCATATGCAATAGACTATATATAATGAGTTCAAATATCAGTCAAATGTTAAAATTAAAAATGGATTTTGCATGGTAGTTGAAATATACATATCGATGGGGTTGTTAATACTAATTGCCTAGGCGTTATGTTTGTTAAAAAGAATAGGATACCTTGGTGTTTCCTTAATTATAGGCACGGCTCATTCATCTAAAATGCAAAGTTTGATATTACTATATCATTGGGCTTGTAACATATTATTAGTTGGTATGCATATTAGTATCCTACTATTAGTCGATATATATAAAACTCTGTTGATCCATATAGTTTTATACCAACACCACCTACAGCGATATATATATATGGTAGGCCAGTAAAGCGTTATAGTGATCGATCCTCAATCGATACAATGACTTTTATACTGATATTTTTGTTTATGGTTGTGGTATAGTGATTTGAGTTGTATATTAGACGTTAGGTGACATTAAGTTAGTTACATTAAAAATGTGAATAAAGTTGAGATCGGCTAGCTAGTTCTTCAGACTAAAAGAGGGCCGAAAGTAGCCGGCGAGGCATAATCAACCACCGGCACTAGAATTCTGTAGGTGGACTGAAGTATCTCAGTAGGTGAGTTCTACGTTTTCACTTTTTATTACATACACCACCCATTATAGACAAGAAAATGTCCGGGAATAAAGTCATCCTCATTTATGCTGATGCCTTTGCCTCTATCTAGATCGGTCGTTGGGGATGGACGGCACGGAAACTTCTCGTTGACTCTCAACGGACATACGCACGCCCATACATATAGGTGATACCACATTACCAATGCAAAGGCGGTGATAGGTAAATACAATAATCGGAAAGTGCTTGTGTGAAGGGCGATTGATTAGACAAGTGGGCTACTAGGTGGTTATTGATAAGCTTAATGAGGATATTAGACCATCACCAGAAAGACAAGTGGGCTACTACTTGGTGATCCGGCAAATAGAAAGACACACGCCTGCATCGACTCATCCCGCCGATTTCCAGTATGTAGTGCGAATCGTACATCCTGCGATGCCGCGACTGATCAGCACCAAAAGGTGAGCTGTTGGATGTTTGTTCTGAACACCTTCCATGTGTTCAGCAGAATGCGTAAGCCATTACCACTCCTGCGCCTGTACCAGTTCACAACACCAGCCACTTCCCGCTTGTCCCTGCATGGCAGCAAGCACTATCAGCTTACACGATTGCTGCTGCCTTCTGCAGGTGATTGGTAACAACTTGGCTCAGCGATGATCAACAATTGCATCCCCTGCCTGGTTGCCCCCCATACTAGGTGGAATTTCTGTCTTACAAACCTTATGCTTTCACGTATCATCTAAATGGGATACTTTGTCTTCATATATCTATTGCCTATCACCTGGCTAATTTCAGTTTTCGATACAAAACACTTTGCACCATTCTAGTAGGAAAACATATCGCAGCTTACTTGTATCAATTATATAATCACACTTCACAAATTGACCTAGACAAATAGATTTATATGACTAACAAGGATCCAACTAACAATAAAGAGATACTCTTATCTCCCCTCTATGGCTGTAAGAGTCATTGTGTTCTTAGAGTTCAGAATGTCCTCGCTCATTTGCTCAATACCATTATTTCTCTGTGCAAAATATGCGGGGTGGTTTGGCGCCGGTAGTGTTGTGTATCCATTCTCCAAGTTGAACACAACAAGACATGAATGGCCTATCTTCGGGATTTTCTTGTACACACAAAAAGCCCAATATGGATGCAAAGTGAAGCTTCATCTTGTAAGCGCTTCTTGACAATGCATTCATCTACCAAATCTTTTGCCTTCCCTTCCTTCCAAAGGTTCCACGCCTGAAACAATCACATCACCCATTGATATTGTATAAAATAAAAATATCCCAGTCCTTTTATGCAAAATAATCACATTTGCTTACATAGACTATTAGGTTTGGGTAATTCGGGATGCGATCCACGAGCTTATCTTTATGCCACTTACAACCTCCAAGAGTAACACGCCGAAGCTATAGACATCGACTTCATTGAGAAAATGCCCTCCATTGCATACTTTCGGGGAGCCATGTAACCACTGGTGAGAGGACATTTCATTTTTAAAAAATTATGGAAATGAATCTGGTATATCATATATTTAGTTTGCAATATATAGTATAATACTTACTATGTCCCAACAACTCGTCTCGTATTAGCATTTTCCTGGTTGTCACCAAAGATTCTTGCCATACCAAAGTCTCGCTATCTTGGGTCTCATCTCTCGCATCTAGCAATACATTACTAGCTTTGAGATCTCTGTGAACTATTGTTAATCTTGAATCATGATGGAGGTAAAGAAGTCCCTTAGCAACTCCTTTGATTATTTTAAACCTTGTTGACCAATCGAGCGTTGCATTTCTTTCACATCCTACGAAGGTTTGCTGTGTCATGTATATGAAAAAAAAAAAACTGTAATTGCTCGACTATTTATAAACTTAAGGTGCATAGAAACTGAACATACTGAAAATCACATGATCCAAGCTTTTTATTGGGCAAATACTCATAAATCAGTAGCTTTTCATCTCCCTCGACACAGCACCCAAGAAGTCGAACCAAGTTTCTATGTTGTAGTTTTGCAATTAGGATAACTTCATTTCTGAACTCCTGAGTTCCTTGGTCTGAGTCCCTACTAAGTCTTTTGATAGCAACCTCTTGACCACCCTCCAACTTCCCCTTTGTAATTGTCACAGAGAAGTAAGATTTTCATATGTAGTGCAAACTACTTAAATAGATAATCAATCTAGGAAAACAAAAGGAAGGAACTTCCATCGTGAATTACCTTATAAACTTTGCCAAAACCTCCTTGTCCTATCATAAATGTATTGGAGAAGGTATCGGTTGCAACAAGAATATCTTGGAATTTCAGAAATGGAAGTTCAAAATCACTGGTAGTTTCTTCTTCAAGCTCATCTGACTCAGTAAAACCTTTGTGCATTAGCTTCTTTTGATTTTCCATATTTCTTTTCCTTCCTGCATGCTCCCAAAAGTTGTTGAGTATTTGTTCTTAAGAAACTGTGATTAGTATTCAGAATGGAAAACATACCTCTGAATTTGCAGACCCATATAAGTACAATGGAAGTGAAAACAGTAACACCCACTAAACTTGGT
Organism: Hyparrhenia diplandra; assembly: GCA_015847255.1. Lineage (NCBI taxonomy): Eukaryota > Viridiplantae > Streptophyta > Magnoliopsida > Poales > Poaceae > Hyparrhenia > Hyparrhenia diplandra. The sequence continues at coordinate 93,753 of JADLZK010012564.1, read as the reverse complement.
ACTATTACTTTTAGTATGTTTGTTTTTTTCTTTTCACCTGCAAATTCATGTAGCACCAAGTTATTATCATATGACCACAGAGTTTGTTCTTCAGACATCCTAGCAATTGTGACAATGTTACTGTAGTAGCTTTTTTCATTTAAATGTGACCAATAGGAATTAAGATGACGCCTTAACTACATGTAGCAGGAAAAATTAAGATAACTGGGAAAGTAAGGGAAAACAGTAAATGTTAGATCAGTATCTATTCTTGATACAAATATATGAACTCCACAATGCATGTGGCCATACATTGTGATCAGCTTACAATTCTAGGATGTGAGCAGACAGCAGATTTCCAAAATTTATTGCAAATGTCCTACTACATGTTGCCAAACTTGTCATGATCTTGGTGCCTGCTTTACACACCATAGATAAATGAACAGCCAATTTATTGTGCATGAACTACAGGTATAGGTCCTTAGTTTTTCATGGAAAACTAGTGGTGTTATATTATCTGCATATTTTGCATTATTGGGCAAGAGGCCTAAAGATTGGGTCAGAGTGTAAGACGATACTGATTCATAGGAGATAAAATGATGGGAAGATCGTAACGTTGCTTCCGACCAAGTTTTTGTAATATGAAATGGTACCCGACATGCCCGCAACTCGGAGATATAGCGTCTCTTGACTATCGGCACCAGCAGTACTAAAGTTAAGCACACCCATCTTACTCGCGTGTCGACAAGCTGATGATCACCAATCCACACTAGGCACCTCGTCAAATCGCCAGTGCTGGCATTCAGATTGGCATAAGCGTAGGCCACACAAGAGCAGCTTCAAGCTGCACACGGCCCGCGCACTCTGGAGAGTCTTGTTCCCAATGCGCACAAACTTGTCCGAACCTTCATAGCTGCGCAGGCCAAGAAACCATCACCACATCACAGTGGCTCCTTTCGCTGGCATCCCCGTGAGTATCTGGCATTGCTCCATTCTTCTTTGTCCACAGGCTCGAACCCCTCAAGGCACTTGCAAGTTGGGGTAGCATCAGTGTGGTCACAGTAGCCAGAGGGCCTGCAGATGCCTCGTACTGCTACACTCACGAGTCCGCAACACTCCAAGCGTTCCCCACTCCGATGAATCCTTGTTCCGCATCTGGCGTTGATAGGTTGCCGTAGTAGCTCATTACCATCCGCATGGGTGGTGCACCATCGATGCCGTGAAGGTTATGTGCACCTCATCGGCAGGTGTCAACAAGTGTAATGTATACCGTAAAGTACCGGGTGGAGATCGTGAACCCCGTCCCACACGCGACGATGCGCCATATTGGAACAAACTTCCCGGATGAAACCTTGATGAATGGGTCCGCCTTCCCAAAGAAAGGAGAAGGTACCCGGCGAGGGATCATCTCGCATCCTTCCAAGAAACAAGGTTGATGCCTTCCGCCGTCTTGCGGTTTCCTATCTTCATGCCAAGGAGTTGCGTGTCGGTTGGGTGGTCAAAGCTCGCCATAACATATTGCCGCTGGTGACCGTAGGGACGAGATTGCCTGAATTCATAAGCACCACCACCGATCCATTACTATTTGGCCTTGGCGATGGTGAGGAGCTTCCAAAGATGGTGGTGTTGGTTGTCCGTGAGAACACGGCCGTTGACGTTGGACAATACAAGGTTGGAATTGTTGGTCGAACAAGCGAAGGAGCCGAGGAGATGGCTGGTGTTACCCGGTTGGCAACCCACACCACGGTGAACTGGGGGATGTTGTTGTACCATATGCCAAGGTAGAGCTTCTCCCGAGTGGAATTGGATGGGGCGAAGAAGCCAAAGGCGAAGTCACCACCATCGATACGATGGTGGTGCCGGGCAAGAGCGGCTTTCGAGGGACAAGACGGTCATCCGTGCACAAGGCTGGGAATAGGAGGAGAGCTGCAATGCAGAACGAAATGGAACTCATGAATGGCATAGACTTTGACGGTTGACACCTAAATGTGCGTGGTAGATAGAAGTGCACAGGCGCCCCCCTACATATATATAGTATGGATATGGAATGGTGTAAGTTTCTACCGCTTTGTTTGGTCCGCATGCAAAATGCAAAACAATCCAGGTTTCTCATGGACTTGTATGTAATGAGTCCAAACATTCTAGTAGTCAACATGTGTTGGTTATTGAGATGTATACATCGAAGGGATTGTTAATTACCTTGGCGTTATATTTTTTTAGGGATTATAGGATTGTTACCTTGGTGTGTTATGTGTATGATGCATGCATGCATCATTTTGCGTCTAGAATTATTAAATTGAAGTCTGTTCATTCGTCTGCGGAAGAAACCACATTACCGCCTATTAATGAAAAATTATTAAGTTCATTCCTACCATCACCATCAATGAGTTTAGGTTGCTCTAGAATGTACAGGTCAAACTTTTCATCAAGTAAACTGCGTTGTAGCTTTCTAAAGTTGATTATATATATGTTATGTCTGGATGGACGGCGTGGCTATAACACAGGATTGTGCAAAGGCATCTTGGCCTTGTTTGCTTGGGTGAATAGCTCACTAGGCTATAATTAATAAGGCAGACCTGAGCAGTGCAAAAATGAGGTCCAAGTTAGGCATTCTAACAAGCAATTTTAGTCCTCACTCTGTATTTCCTCATACACTTACAATTCAAAGCTCTTTAATTTTGACTAGTTTTATAGAAATATGTGCTTATAACATCTAATTAATTTCATCATTTTTTGAGGAAAAAAATATTTTCATTAACTCTATGAGATATGTATCGACAGTATTTTTATTTGAATTGTAGACACTAACATATTTTTTTCTAAAAGAACTGGTTAGACAAATTTGACATAAGTCAAGATTGAAGTAAATTATAATTTAAAGCAGAGGGAAGCTAAGTGATAGTCATTGATAATAAAAGCTGTCTTCTCTACACTAAATTGGCACCATTGAGCTTAAGTGAGTGACAATCAAGTGACAAAAGATGAGTACTTTCCCCATTTTTTGAATTCATTGTCATATATTGATTTGTTTGCCGTTTGGGCAGTTATCATGCAAAGCCACAGCGAACACTGCCGAGGAGACCTTCCCTGGGATGACTTCTTCATCGATTGAGATATTAGACAGTAAGTTCAAATTATATGTAAGCAAAGTTGACAGTATATTATTTCAGATCAAAGAAGACTGTTTCCTTCCCTAACAAAGTATATCCCAAGCTGTAATCAAGAACCGGCCCTAGAATTCTATAGGTGGACTGAAGTATCTCAGCAGGTGAGTTTCAGCTTTTACATTCTTATAGAACACCATTGACATTGAGGCAAGAAGACGGGAGCAGCCAAAGTCCTTGCTCTATCTGGATTTGGCTCCGAGCACGTAGACATAGCGCGTGATTGGTACCATTACCACGTACTATCTAGCTGAGACAGGTTTATGGATGCCACTTCTCTTCGTCTTTCGTCTCCGTTTCAACCTTCAGCTAATATTCTTCCTTGCTTTGTGCTTGCTGAACGCCTTCCATATGTTCGGCAGGAATGCCTAAGCCGTTACCACACTCCTGCGCCTGCACCAGTTCACACCACCAGCCACTTGTGGCTTGTCCCTGCATAGCAGCAAGTGCTAGCTGCTTACACGATTGCTGCTGCCTTCTGCAGGTGATCGGCGACAATCTTGGCTCGGCAATAATCAACAATTATATCCTATGCTTGCTGTCCCCCATTCTAGGTAGGATTTCTGTTTTACAAACCTTATACTTCCTCTGTATCATCTAAATGGGATGTTTTGTGCTTGATATATGTTTGATTATCAGCACTTCAACAGGCAATTATATATTCACACTGAACAGAATTGACGTAGACAAATATTTTTATGACTAAAAATGACGAGTTACTCTATCCCCCCTCTATGACTGTAAGAGTCACTGTGTCCTTAGAGTTCTGAATATCCTCTGGCATTTGCTCAATATCATTATTTCTCTGCAAAATATGCAGGATGATTATGCCTGAAACACTTGAATTCAGGCATGGAAGCTATGCAGCGAAGGGAACGCAAGTGACCTGGTGGACTCATCCATCACGGAGAGCTGTGTGCGCTTGACGAAGCCTTGCTGTGCGTCCACGTCGGGCTCTTGTGCGTCCAGGACGACCCGAACGGCAGGCCGCTCATGTCGTCCGTGGTGTCCATCCTGGAGAACGGGAGCGTGTCTCTGCCGGCGCCGGAACAGCCGGCGTACTTCGCAGAGAGAAATTGTAATAAGGCAGTAGAAGGAGACGATGTGCAGACCTCCAGGAACTCCATGACCATGACTGTCATTCAGGGGCGGTAGTGAACAGAGCAACACTGACCCCTTTTTTCTTCAGCGGCGTATTTCTGATAAAAGACTTGTTACTGATAGGATCGAACAACACTGGAACATATTCAGGATCTTTACTGTCCTGTCGAATATGTGCCAGCCTGGTCGAGCAGAAAGGTGCAGTCGCATTAGTTGTTTTTTGAGCAAATTTTGGAGGGGAAGGTGCAGTCGCATTAGGTAAAAGTGGGCTGGTTTGTAAATGTCCACTGGCACATGGGATCTCCCAAACATTGATCCAACTTGCACCCCAACGGATGGGCTTCTTCTCTAATTTGGGGCGTGAATCTTCATGGGCCACAAAACGTTTGGGTCCGTTCGCTATCGCCGCCGACGGCGACATGCTTAGGTGCTCTGCCTGCCTGCCTCCGCATCGCTTAGTTTACGTTGGACACAGGGTGTGGCAGCGGCCGGCGTGCCTTCGACATGTTCGACGGAATGCCCAAGCCATTGCTCCCTTGCTCCTCCTTCGCTCTGCGTCCAGCGGTCCACTGGCCGCGCCAGTTCACACAATCGACCACTTGTCCGTGCATGCCGGCAGGCGATAGATGGTTGTGCCATTGCTACTGCAGACGATTGACTGCGACTGTGTCTCGGGGAGCTCGCTAGCAGGAGGCCAGGAGCGCAGGCAAGAATCGCCCCGGCTCCCATGCTTGGAGTTGGAGCCTTCGAGGAGGTTCTGCTTTAAACCCTATATGCTTTCTTTATCATCTCAGATCTTAGTAGATGTTGAGCTTGTTATATCCGTTTGGATTATGCCAGTCAGGCTGCATTTGGTTTTCCCAAAGAAAGTGTTTGTGCCATACTATAGTACTAGTCCACGAAACAAATAGCGCGCTATAGCGCCAGTAATGCTTATAAGCGCCATTTGAAACACCGCGACGCTATTGTCAATTTCCACGCTATTGGCGCTATAGCACGATATTGCGCCGTTAAAGCGCGCTATTTCCACGCTATTGGCGCTATATCGCGCTATTTTCACGCTATTGGGCTATAGTGGCAGCAGCAGGCTGGTGCTACTTAGATAGTTGCCGCTATTGCGCCGCTATAGCGGCGCTTATAGCGACGCAATAGCGGCGAATAGCGTCCAGAAAAGTCCGACGCTATTTTCTATAGCCCGCGATCAAAAACATGGGTACTAGTACATAAAAGATAGCATTACACTGTTGAACTCCCAGATTACTGCTAACACAAGCACTATCTGTTTACAAAATTAATCTAGGCAAATATTTTGTGACTGAAAATGAAGCCACTCTATCTCCCCTCTATCACTGTAAGAGTCATAGTGTTCTTAGAGTTCATAATGTCTTCTCTCATTTGCTCCATAATATCACTATTTCTCCATGAAAAAAATATGCAGGGTGATTTGGCGTTGGTAGTGTTGTGTACCCATTCTCCAAGTTGAACACAACAGAAGATGTCAATGGCCTATCGTCTGGATTTTCCTGCACACACAAAAGCCCCATGTGGATGCAAAGTGAAGCTTCATCTAGTAAGCAGTTCTCCACAATACATTTGTCTACTAGATCTTTTGTTTTTCCTTCCTTCCAAAGGTTCCATGCCTGAAACAATCACATCACTCTTTTAGATTGTGTAACACTGAACATCTAAACCTTTTAGTATGAGGAATTAAAAGGTAATCATGTTTGCTTACATAGGCTATAAGGTTTGGGTAACCTGGGATTCGGTCAACAGAGCTTATCTTTATACCGCTCACAATCTCCAAAAGTAGAACACCGAAGCTATAGACATCAGACTTCACAGAGAAAATGCCTCCCATTGCATACTCAGGAGCCATATAGCCACTGTTAAGACCATTTCATTTGAGAAAGTTATGAGGATGAATTGGTTTCAATCATAGGTTAATTTAAGTATCAGGATTAAAGTACCACTCACTATGTCCCAACAACTCGTTTGGTATTAGCATTCTCTTGATTATCACCAAAGATCCTTGCCATGCCAAAGTCAGCTATCTTGGGTCTCATCTCTGCATCCAAAGAACACATTACTAGCTTTGAGGTCCCTATGAATTATTGTCAATCTTGAATCATGATGGAGGTATAAAAGTCCCCTTGCAACTCCTTTGATTATCTTGAACCTTGTTGGCCAATCTAGCGGTTCATTTCTTGCGAAATCTACAGTAAACAATTATGGAATTATGAAAAATGTAATTACATTACGATTGAACCACATATTGAATTTGAACTTATGGTCAATATCAGTAGAACGTCTTCAAAATGATAGCATCGAAGCTTTTATTAGGCGAGATACTCATAAATCAAGAGCTTTTCAGCTCCCTCGATGCAGCAACCAAGAAGTCTGACCAAGTTTCGATGCTGCAGCTTTGCAATTAAAACAACTTCATTTCTGAACTCCTGAATTCCTTGATTCGAGTCCCTACTAAGTCTTTTGATAGCAACCTCTTGACCACCTTCTAGTGTCCCCTTTGTAGTTATCATAGAAAAGCAAGATTGGGATATGTAGTGCAGATTAATTAATTAAAGAATCAGTCTAGGAAAAGCAAATGTAGGAACTTCCATCATAAAGTACCTTATAAACTTTGCCGAAACCTCCTTGTCCAATCATAAACGTATTGGAAAAGTTGTTTGTTGCGACAAGAATATCTTGGAATTTTAGAAATGGAAGTTCAAAATCATTGAGATTTTTTTCTTCTCCAAGTTCATCTGAAGTAAAATCTTCATGGATTTGGGTATTGGTTTTTTCCAAATTCCTTTCCCTTCCTGCACCCAGAAGTTGTTGAGTATTTGTTCTTAAGTAACTGAGATCAGTGTACAGAATGGAAGGCATACCTCTGATCTTGCAGACCCATATAAGCAAAATGGAAGTGAGAACAATAACTCCTGCTAAAGTTGGTAGTATAATTTTTATTGTGTTTGTTTTTGTCCTTTTCCCTGCAAAGCAGTGCAAAATTTTGTTTATCTAGTGCTAAGTTAATATCATACGCCTACATAGTTCAGTCTTTAAACAGCTCAGCAAGTGCCAAGATCATACAATACATAATAGTATGTAGTACATTTATCATTAAAGCGATGGCCAATATGAAATAAGATGGCATCTTAACTAGCTAGATGTATGAGAAATTAAGATCACTGGGAAATAAAGCAAGAAAACTGTAAAACAGTTCAGTATCTATTCCTGATACATATGTATTGGCTCTAGCAAGCTTGCAGCCATGCATTATGATCAGATTGTGATTCTAGGATGTGAACAGATGCTGAAATTAGTTGCAATCATCCTGACTTTACTAAATGTTGCCATGATCTTGGTGCCTACTTTTCATACCAGATAACTGAACAGTCAAGTTCCAGAGGACTAGAGACATAGATCCTTGATTTTCATGAAAAGCTAGTGGTGTTATGATATCTGCATATTTTGCATGCTAAGATGATACGGATAGGTGGCAAAATAATGGGGAGACTATAATGGGCATGCCACAAGTGGTAGCCACTAATCATAGGGATAAAACCTGCCTGGGTAAGAATTTCTTGTGATATGAGATGGTACCTGACATGCCTGCAAGTCGGAGATATAGCGTCTCTTGAGTATCAGCAGCAGCAGTACTATAGGAAAGGACACCTAACTTCTGTGTGTCGACAAGCTGATGATCACCAATCCACACCCAGGGCACCTCGTCGAATCACCATTTGTTGTGCTTGCATTCAAATTTACATAAGCGTAGGGTTACACACAAGAGCAGTTGCCACGCACTCGGCTGCGCACTCCTTAAGGTTCTTTCTCCCAATGCGCAAAAACTTGTCCGGCACCCTCATATCGGACAGCGCCAAGAAGCCATCACCACATCTCAACGCTTCCTTTCGGCGGGCATCCCCGTGAGAATCTGGCATTGCTCCATTCTTCCTTGTTCACAGGCTCGAACCCCCTCAAGGCACTTGCAAGTTGGGGTTGCATCAGTGTAGTCGCAGAGCCACAGGGGCCCGCAGAATCAGTACCTACTACACTCGTAGTCCGGGCGGTATCGCTACGAGTATTGCCCACCCGATGAATCCCTGTTCCGGATACGTATTTCAAGCTGCCAGAGTCGCCAAGACACATCTCACGGTGGTGCACCATCGAAACCGTGAAAGACGTGTACATCTCATCGGGGTATCGACATAAGTCGCAAAATACCCCAACGCCGGTGTTTGGCCGAAGTACCGGCTCGAGACCGTGTACCCCGTCCACACGTTCTCGCGCCATTCTGGAAGTGAACCGTTCGGATGAAGGCTTGGATGAACGGTTCTGCCTCCCCACCGTAAGAGAAGGTACCGGTGAGGGGTCCTCGTGGTTCTTCCAGGGATACAAGCCGGGTGCCTTCATCCGCCTTGTGGCTGATCCACATCTTCATGCCGGGAGGAACGTGTCGGTTGGGTGGTCAAAGCTTTCCCATAACATCATGCTTTGGGGTGATCGTAGGGACGAGATTGCTCAGTGTTCATAAGCACCACCACCGATCCAGCGATGGCGATGGGCTTCCGGAGTGGTGGTGTTGGTTGTCCAGAGAATATGGCCGTTGGCACGGACAAGACAAGGTCGAATTGTTCGTGAGAACAAGGGAAGGAGACATGGAGGAGATGGCCGGGTGTTGCCCGGTTGGCAACCCACACCACGGTGAACTCGAGATGTTGTTGTACCATATGCCAAGGTAGAGCTTGTCCGGAGTGGAATTGGATGGGACGAAGAAACCAAAGGCGAACTCACCACCATCGATATGACAAGTTGTTGCCGGCAACAAATGCTTGCCGAGGGAGAAGCCGGTCATCCGAAGTGCACATGACGGGCAAAAGGAGAAGAGCCGCAGTGGAGATTGCAATGGAACTCATCATCGCCATTGAACCTCCCGCCGGGTGTCTTTGGCTTTCCGAGTGAGTTTATCGGTGTATGCTTCAAAGCGCCAGAGAAGGTATGCGCGCAACAAGCGGCTATCCGGCTACTTGTTACTACCGCTTATTATATGCAGTAGGGGAACACACACACATAAGCTCCTATACACGATGTGCACGCAACAATGTTATAATGAGTTCAAAACATTCTCATCAAAAGTCAAAACATGTACATGATGCATGGTAGTTGAGATGCACACATCGATGGGGTTGTTAATAATTGCCTAGGCAAGTATGTTGTTTGATCGAGTTGGGGAGCGGAGAAGCGAGCAATGGGATAGGAAGAACAGACAAATTCGTGGACGAGGAAGGATTAGAATTCAAAATACAAGGTTCATCATGTTCGGTGCCTTCTCTCCCTTTCTCTCTCTGCCTACTTATACTTCTCCCCCATACTCTCTTCACATTTTTTGAGAATTCATACTCGCTTCACATGCCACCGAGGTCCGGATACATTTGTATTGGGCTTCCGCCCTTCCGGGCCGGACACTTGGCCGGATCGGGAGCAGCCGCCAAGTCTGTGGTAGTCGATGAAGCGGTCCCGACATATGTTTGTTTAAAGACTAGGATTGTTACTTTGGATGGGTGGTCTCAAAATATTTTGTGTGTTTTGGCTGATAGGAGCATTTCCATAACCAGGAGGACACCAGGTGAATTGGCAAGTGATCAATCAATTTTTATACACTTGACTGGAAGGAGAAAGCATGAATCCCCAAAATGTAACTCAATTGATTGTTATTCGAAGAGGAAGGGACTTGAGAGCAATCAACTGCTGCAGGGCACAGAACTGAGTAAAGGCAATAGCAGAAAAGGGGAAGGTGAAAAAGAAAATGAGGGTGACCAAAAGACATGACCCATTGGAAGGTATAGTCGAACTAAAGTTAGTTTGTCTTTATGTAAATTTCATAGTCACATTCTTTTTTGGACGGGGAATATATCTATGGTTAATCAAATTTTACTACATGATCTTTAATGTCACAATCACCAACTTACAAGAAGTGTGGCATGCAAACGAAAAAGGTCAGTGTTTTTTTCATTGGCACATTGGTTCATTTGGCATTAGGGAGTCACTAGTGCATCATCATGAAAACAGTACCAGGGCCAGATCTAGCACAGGGGCAAAGAGGTCTCCTGTTTGGAGCATAGTGTCTCGAAATAAAAGCAACTCTCTCAAATTGAGAACCATTTCCAATTTTCTATATCCTTTGCAAAAGGGGATTGAGGCATAAAAGGAGAGCTCCAAGAGATCCTATTTCTTATTTATTTTTCCACTTCTCCTGCTGTTCAGTTCTGGTGAACAGCAAATGAATGCTTCCTCCTTTCCTAATCCATATTGTCATCATTGCATCTAAATCTTGTCGGGTAAGTGTCACCTGAACATAATCAATATTTCAGGCACATGAAATTTTAGCAAGCCCCTTATTTTTTTTCTTATTAATAAAACCAATAGCTCAATTCCTAAAAATGAAGATCAATTCAATCCACTTTTCCTCCACACTTATGTTGGTGCAGTGACCGAAGACGAATTAGGTGGCAGTTTTTGGTGCTGCTGCTGAAGAGGAGCAGCCTCGCATCGTTGCAGCAGCAGGGGATATGTGGCTGGAAGGGGAGGCGACAATGACGAAGGGCATGGCGAGGAGCCCAAGATCTCGGCGAGGTGGCGGTCTCCGGGGCTGCTGCTGAAGTAGGAGCAGCCCCAGGCGTAGCACAGTAGATGGAGCCTGGAGGTGCTGTAGCCAGAGGGGTGGCTACGGCCGGTGGCTTAATGGGCACAAATTACCATGTGTGCATGGGTAGAAACCCGCATGGATGTATGGGTCTAACTTTGAGCCCGTGGCCACGGGTATGGGTGCAGGTTTTCAGTTGAATCCGATGCGTCAAAGTCACGAGAATATAGAAAATTCATATTTGTGTCCATTTCACTAGCAAACCTGCTCCAGCCTCTGAATGAGGTGGCGGTCTCCCTATTTAGGGCGTCCGCAATGGTAATAGTCCGTGCTTTATTTATTTAGTTTGCTAATGTGGAGGTGAGAGACAAAAATAAACACTATTTTATATAGTTGGACCCACATGTTCATCTCACATGTTTTTGGGCTACGTGAATGCAGTTAGTGACTACTCTCTCCTACTTTTTGCTTGCCACGTATATCTATTCCGCTATGGATTCTCATGAGGCTTGAAATCATGTGGTTAATGCAAAATTCCGCTATGGGATGCTCATGAGGCTTGAAATCATGTGGTTAATGCAAAATTCTGTATATATATAATCATGCGGTAGAACTTGTAACATATTATTAGTTGCTATATATATATATATACACGTATAAGCGTCCCACTACCATTTGATATAAACCCGCTGTCGGTTGTTATAGTTTTGTAATGACACCACTATAGCGGTGGATGGCATCGGTCGATAATTAAAGCGTTATAGCGACCGATCCGTAGTCGTTATAACAGCTTATAGTGACATTTTTGAGTCGCTATAAATTAGTTGTGGTACAATGATTTGAGTTGTATATTAGACGTGACGTAAGTAGTTAAATTAAATTAAATATGTAAGTAAAGTTGACATTAGCTAGCTAGTTGAGACCAAAAGAAGAATGTTTTCTTTGATAAGAAAGTAGCCGTCGAGGCGTAATCGACGACCGGCGCTAGAATTCTGTTGGTGGACTGAAGTATCTCAGTAGTTGAGATCGAAGACTTTATTATTTTTATTGTACATATAACACCCTTTATAGACACAAAGAAAATGGGAGCCAACCAAACAATGTCTCCTCGTTTGTGCTGATGCCTTTGCCGCTATCTGTATCTGGCTGCGGCGACGGCGACGTAGTCTTTGGGGATGGACGGCATGGAAACTTCTCGTTAACTCTGAACGGACATACTGTAATACATGCAGGTGATACTAAATTGCCAGTGCAAGGTGATTTAGGTAATTAATAACTACATTAATCAGAAACTATACAATGCAGGACCACATGCCATTGGAGAAGTTGTCAGGCGACGGATCGATTTGCAGGGCGATGATTAGACACAAGTGGGCTACCTTTTTTTTTTTTTTTTTTTTTGAGGGGAACACAAGTGGGCTACTTGGTCGTCCAATGTGCCACTGGAAGCCCACATTACAGTCTTACACTGATGGATGATGAGCCTCGTGGGCCTGAAAGTGCCCGCGCGCGAAGCCTGTGACGAGTGTCCTGAGATCAGAGAATTCGATGATTTTTTTTTTTTCTACTCAGTGCCGAAGGACAATGCAATGCTGTCGTCGACGCCGCAGCCGGTAGACAGGTGTGGACTACGCTCAGGACGACTTGGAGCAGCAGAGGGTTTTCTTTTCTTTATTAGCAAGTAGAGAACCGGCTGTGTTCCCAGTTTCTCTTCGTCTCTCCAGCAACCTTCAGCTAATCTTCCACATCGCTTGTGCTCGCTGAATGCCTTCTATATGTTCGGCAGAATGCCTAAGCCGTTACCACTCCTGTACCTGTAACCTGCATAGGTTCACACCACCAGCCGCTTGTCCCTGCATCTGCATGTCAGCAAGCACTAGCTGCTTACACGATTGCTGCTGCCTTCTGCAGGTGATTGGTGAGAACATCGGCTCAGCAATAATCAACAACTGCATTCCCTGCCCTGCCTGGCTGTCCCCCATACCAGGTAGGATTTCTGTTTTACAACCACTCCTGTGCTTGGCTTTCTATATATCTATCATCTAAACGGTATGTTTTGTGCTTGATATATTTGTTTTGTTATATTATCACCTGGCTACTTCGGATTTTTCATACGAAGCCTTTTGCAAAAATTCTAGTAGGAAAAAGATAGCGGCATACTTTATCACCTCCAGAATATTGCTAAAAGCAATTATATATTCACACTTCACAGAATTGACCTAGACAAATATTTTTATGACTAAAAATGAAGAGTTAATCTATCTCCCTCTATGACTGTAAGAGTCACTGTGTTCTTAGAGTTACCCTCTCGCATTTGCTCCATATCATTATGTCTCTGTGCAAAATATGCAGGGTGGTTTGGCGCTGGTAGTGTTGTGTATCCATTCTCCAAGTTGAACACAACCGATGACATGAATGGCCTATCTTCGGGATTTTCTTGTACACACAAAAGCCCGATATGTATGCAATGCTTGAAGCTTCATCTTGTGAGCAATTCTCCACAATGCATTCATCTACCAAATCTGTTGCCTTCCCTTCCTTCCAAAGGTTCCATGCCTCGAAACAATCACATCACTCATTGATATTTTTTCAAAAAAAAACATCACTCATTGATATTATTGTAAAAAAATAAATATTGCAAACCCTTGACTCTGTGAAATAATGACATTTGCTTACATAGACTATTAGGTTTGGGTAATTCGGTATCGATCCACAGAGCTTATCTTTATGCCACTTACAACCTCCAATAGTATGACACCAAAGCTATAGACATCAGATTTCGTCGAGAAAATGCCCTCCATTGCATACTCAGGGAGCCATGTAACCACTGGAAAAAAACATTTCATTTTGAAAAAAATATGGAGATGAATTTGGTATATCATATATTTAATTTGCAATACATAGTACTTACTATGTCCCAACAACTCGTCTCAGTATTAGCATTTTCCTGGTTGTCACCAAAGATTCTTGCCATACCAAAGTCTGCTATCTTAGGTCTCATCTCTGCATCTAGCAATACATTACTAGTTTTGAGATCTCTGTGAACTATTGTTAATCTTGAATCGTGATGGAGATAAAGAAGTCCCTTAGCAACTCCTTTGATTATCTTAAACCTTGTTGACCAGTCGAGTGTTGCATTTCTTTCACATCCTATTAAGGTTGCTGTGTCATGTATATGAAAAATAAAATAATAAAATAAAATATGTAATTACTTAACTATATATAAACTTCTGGTGAATAGAATTGAACATACTGAAAATCGCATGATCCAAGCTTCTATTGGGCAAATACTCATATATCAATAGCTTTTCATCTCCTTCAACACAACACCCAAGAAGTCGAACCAAGTTTCTATGTTGTAGTTTTGCAATTAGAATAACTTCATTTCTGAATTCCTGAATTCCTTGGTCTGAGTCCCTACTAAGTCTTTTTTGATAGCAACCTCTTGACCACCTTCAAATGTCCCCTTTGAAGTTATAGAAAAGCAAAATTAGGATATGTAGGAAAAGCAAAGGTAGGAACTTCCATTGTAAAGTACCTTATAAACTTTGCCAAAACCTCCTTGTCCAATCTTAAACGTATTGGAGAAGTTGTTTGTTGCGACTAGAATCTCTTGGAATTTCAGAAATGGAAGTTCAAAATCATTGGTAGTTTTTTTCTTCTCCAAGTTCATCTGAAGTAAAAAGCTTCATGGCCATGGATAAGCGTCTTGTGTTTTTTTCCCAAATTTCTTTCCCTTCCTGCTCCGGAAAGTTGTTGAGCATTCGTTCTTAAGTAACTGAGATCAGTATACAGAATGGAGAACATACCTCTGAACTTGCAGACCCATATAAGCAAAATGGAAGTGAGAACAATAACACCTGCCAAAGTCGATACTATAATTTTTATTGTGTTTGTTTTTGTCCTTTTACCTGCAAAGCAGTCAAAATTTATTCATATAGTGCTATTAATATCATACGACTACATAGTTCAATATTCAACAGCTGAGCAAGCATAAGATCATACACTGTACAATACATATTGTTAAAACGATAGCCAATAGGAATTAAGATGGCATCTTAACTAGATGTATGAGAAATTAAGATTGCTGAGAAAGAAAGAAAGAAAGAAAACTGTAAATCTTACTTCAGTATCTATTCCTGATACATATATATTGGCTGTAACAAGCATATAGCCATACATTATGATCAGCTTATGATTCTAGGATGTGAGCAGATTCTGAAATTAGTTTCAACCATCCTGATCCTACTAAATGTTGTCATGATCTTGGTGCCTACTTTTGCATACCACATAAATGAACGGTGAAGTTCCAGAGGACTTCAGACACAGCTAATGGTGTTATGTTATCTGCAAATATTGCATACTAAGTTGATACAGATAAGTGATAAAATGATGGGGAGACTATAAAACAGGCATGCCACAAGTGGGAGACACTACTCATAGGGATACACCTGCTTGGGTAAGAAGTTCTTGTGATATGAAATGGTACCTGACATGCCTGCAACACGGAGATATAGCATCTCTTGACTCTCGCCGCCAGCGCTTCTACTGTAAGGAGACACACCTATCTTCTGCATGTCGACAAGTTGATGATCACCAATCCACACCAGGCACCTCGTTGTGTCGCCGTTTGATGTGCTGCCATTCAAATTCGCATAAGCGTACGCCACACAGGAGCAATTGGCACTGCACTCTGCCTCGCACTCCTGTAGGGTCTTTCTCCCAACACGCATGAACTTGTCGGGCACCTTCATTGCTGCGGCACCAAGAAGCCGTCGCCATGGCCGCATTGCGGCGCTTCCTTTCGCCGCATCCCCGTGAGAATCTTGATTTGCTCCATTCTTCCTTGTCCACACAGGCTCGAACCCGTCAAGGCACTTGCAAGTTGGGCTAGCATCTGTTTGGTCACGAGAGCGGAGGCCCGCAGTAACCATACCTGCTACACTCGTAGTCCGGGAAGGTTGTAAGCATTGCCCACTCTGATGAATCACTGTTCCAGATACATGTTTCAAGCCTGCCAGAGTATCTCATCACAAACCGCACAGGTGGTGTACCATCGGAAACAGTGAAGACCAAGGACATCTCATCGGCGGTGTCAACATATGTCGAATATAACATAATGGTGGTGTTTCCGTGAAAGTACTGGCTGAAGATTGTTACCCCCGTCCAGACGGAGCTGCGCCATTCTGGGAGCGAACCGTTCTAGACGAAGCTCTGGACGAACGGCTCTGTCTCCATACTGCAAGAGAAGGTACCCTCCGAGGGGTCGTCGGGGCCGTTCCAAGAAACAATCCGGCTGCCTTCTTGCGTCCTGTGGCTCCTCCATATCTTCATGCCAGGGAGGAACGTGTCAGTTTGGTGGTCAAAGCTCTGCCATAACATCTTACCACTCGGCAACCGTAGGACGAGATTGCCCGTGTTCATAAGCACCGCCGTCGATCCGCTAGTAGTATTCGACCTTGGCGATGGCGAGGATTTTTTCAGCGATGGTGGTGTTGGTTGTCCGGAGAACACGGCCATTGACATCGGATAAGACAAGGTTAGAATTGTTTGTCACAACAAGCCGAGGAGCCAAGGAGGAGATGGCCGGTGTTGCTCGGTTAGCAACCCACACCACGGTGAACTGGGAGATGTTGTTGTACCATATGCCAAGGTAGAGCTTCTCTGGAGTGGAATTGGATGGGGCGAAGAAGCCAAAGGCGAATTCACCACCATCAGATACGATGGTGGTGCCGGGCAAGAGCGGTTTGCCTGGGACAAGACGGTCATCTGAAGTGCACAAGGTTGACAAGAGGAGGAGAGCTGCAGTGCAGATCCAAATGGAACTCATGAATGCCATCGGCTTAATAACAGGGAAAGGTATGCACAGGCGGGAGGCAGCCCCTACATATATACAGGATGGATATGGAATGGTGTAAGTTTCTACTGCCTGCTTGTTCTGCACGCAAAAATATTTCAAAAGGCCTAGGTTTCATAGACTATATAATGAGTTCAACATTCTAGTCAAAATGTGTGTTGGTTGTTGAGATGAGTTCAAACATCAAATGGGTTGTTAATTACCTTGGCTTTAAAAAAATTTGACTGAAGAATTATTACCTAGGTGTTTAGGTGAAGTGGTTAGTCCAGAAGGTTGTCCGAAACCACATTGCCGCCCTCAATCAAAATTTACTGGATTCATTCCCGCCATCACAATCAATGAATTTAGATTGTTGTAGAATGTACGTGGTCAAACTTTTCAACAAGTAGACTGCGCTGTAGCTTCCTAAATTTCTCTAGAATCCTAGGATGTTTGGATTTTCCAGCCTTAACTTAGGTTAAGATTAATGTGAATTGTATTTTATTTTTTTAAAACATAAATGACAGGTGCTCTGTCTTTTCATTCAGTAGAAAGCATAGTCTGAATATTTACAAGGTAATGAAAAGAGCAAACAAAGAAAAAAAAAACTGAAAAACTAGTTGGGACTACTGACTATCCTCAATTGTTAAGGCGTTTTTTTTCCACGATCGGGCCACTCATCCGTGTTTCAATTGTTAGGCGTGTCATCTTTACATCATTGATGATGTCTAGTCATTGATTCTTGAAAAGTCACATATACCCTAAGCTGGGGCCATTGAGCATATATAATAACTGAGTGACACGCAAGTGACCAAAGAGGAGAGCCCTTTTTCCGTTCATTAATTTCATATGGATTCGTTTGCCATTTGGGCAAGTCATCATCGGTGCAAGGTCACCGCGAACACTGCTGCCGAGGAGACCTTCCTAGTTCCTTGAGATGACTTCCTCACCGATCGAGATGTTAGACGGTAACAAGTTCAAATTATATGTAATCAAAATCAAAGTTGAGATTATACTAGTTCAGATCAAACTAAGACTATTATCTTTTTTTAAAAAATAAGACTGTTTCCTTCCCCGAAAAGGTAGCCCTCGAGGAGCAATCAACAACCGGCCCTAGAATTCTCTATGTGGACTGAAGTATCTCAGCAGGCGAGTTTCAGCTTTTACCCTTTTTTTTTAATATAAAGCGCCATTGAAGCAAGAAAACGGGAGTAGACCAAAGTCCTTGTTGCTGCTGATGTCTTGGTTCTATCCGGACTGCACTGCGACGACGACTCGTTGGGAACGATGGCACGAGGAAATTCTCCTTGACTCTGAGCGGACATACGTCCAGTCCATACACTTAGGTGATAATGATGATGAAACAATAATAATCGGAAAATTGGAGTAGTTTGGCGACGGGGAGTTGGTCTTTTGTGCAATTGATTAGACAAGTGTCTACCGGGGGCTGTTCGACGTGCCACTGGCGTGAGGGGGCTGCAATTTGATAGGCAAAACAAGAAGGCGCGCAATGGATTTCAAAGGGACAATGAGCTTTCTGGGCCATCCCCCGTTATGGGGGGCCCAATGGGCCTCGTGGGCCTCAAAGTGCCAGCACCGCGGATTTAAATTCTTACTTCCAAGACTAAACTCAGTTCTTGAAGCACATTTTCCCCACAATGAGCACTTGGCTCAACAGAACTCCTGGCGGCGCCCACCTGACCTGACCTACGCTGTTGCCATTGCAGAGGAGAACACGAGAGTGTCAAATAAGCCGCGCTCATGTAACCTCCGTCGGTGGCGTTGGTTACCCCTTCGCTCTCATGTCCTCCGATCGAAAGAGGGTCAGTCAGCAGGCAGACAAGAGCATAACGCCTTCCACATGTTCGAGGGAATGCCTATACCGTTCTAGCTCCACGGCAGGCACTGCATCAAGACTCCAGCGTCTGCACCCTCCACTGTGTCACTAGGCGTGCTGCACCACCTTCCGTTTGTTCATGAAGCAGGGGAGGGACGTCAGAAGTGAACATCAGCACGACATGTACAGTGCAGCTGGTACGTAAGGTCATGTTTTGGCATCCCCTGGGTGTGGCGAAGCTACGTGGAGGCGACGGACGGGGTCCGACGACCCCAATGATTTTCTCGTCACGTTTCCTGGCCAGCTTGGACCCCAGTAAAAAATATGTCTGACCCCGGCAACAATTGGCAGCCCAACAGTCCATTGAATGGCCCACATCTTCCGCTTCCTGGAACGTCATTATGTTACGTGAATGATAGGCAGCAATCCGTTGCTTCTCCATATGCCACGTAACGTAAACCCACAATTCCCAGCATCAGCGGCGAGCTGATGACTTGCTGGTGGTTGGCGGTGTCGCAGCGATAAGCTCTCCGGTGAGTTCATCTCCATCGCTGTGCAGGACTCCACCATGTACCCAAATTTGCTAATAATAATTAACAATCATGTTTGGAGTCTTTGGACTATGTGGTTTTAAGTTTTTTTTTTTTTTTTTCTTCCAACTCCACTGGTACAGACATGACCACTAGTAATTTAGTATTACCTGCTTTAATTTTTATTGTGACTAATTAGATAGCTAATAAAAGCACGTTGGAAGGATTCTTTAAAAGAAAATTACCCCCAGCGCGTGATAATGAATATGGCATTGCAACATGAGAGCTGAGTTCAATTAATGTCTACATCAAGGTATTCATGAGGCGAATCCCATCGGTGTTCACAGCGGAGTCTGCAGCTCTTGCTCTTGCAGGAACGGTGGTCAACTAGATCAATATCACCCATGCCTCATAAAACCAGCTCCTGGTGAACCAAATTCATAGAGACAATGATAAAGACATTGCTAGATGGGATGCAAGATTTTACACATACTCTCAGGTTCATGGCGGAGGGGAGAGCCTTCAATGACTACAAAATTTCTAGGTCACAAAACATTTCGTCTCATGTTTTTGCAGGTCAGGCTAGGATTATGGAGGATGACCAAAGTGGGCAAATCTTGTCCACATAACAGCTTTGCTATTAAGTAATACATCATGCTTGTTATAAAAAAATACAATTTGTTATAATATCATGTCATTATTCTATCAATTTGATCTTATTATATATACATGATACCTAGGTTTTTCTACCGGTAAGAAAAAAAATCTAACCACTGGCTATAAATGTGAAATTTCAAAAATGTCAAAAATATCGGGTCAAATTTGAATTAATTTTTTTAAAAAGTTTCACATTATTTTATTAAAAGAACTCTCTAATCAATCATCCATCACTAATTTATGTAACATTGGTGAATTTAAGCCTTGTTTGAATTGATGCCTTCAAGCAATTTTGTGCCCAAGCAGCCATCCTGGCCTTAGGCACCCGAAATCGGGCGCCTGTGAGACGCCGCCGCGTCGGGCAAGATTCCTAGGACTGATCCAAACAGGCCCTAAGTTCGTAAGTACTGACCCCAGCGACCATTTATCCTGGCTTCGCCAGACTTGCAAGAGGTTTCAAGTTTCAACCTCGTACTTTAGCAAGTTTATTTATTCATGTTTGGCTGAAGTACTGTACCAAAGATGGTGCTTGTATCCTCATATGATGAAGGTCTTCCATTTTCTATTTTGTAGGCTGAAAGCCTGAAACTGCATTATCCCCACTAGAAGAACATCAGCACGCCATGTACGCCACAGCTATGTACAGTCATGGTTTGGCATCCCCTGGGAATTGCAAGAGGTTTCAAGTTGCTGCAACCTCGTACTTTGTCAAGTTTTTTTGTTCATGTTTTGGCAGTACTGTACCAAAGGTTTTCTATTTTTCATTTTGTAGGCTCAAGATGCATTATCCCCACTCCACACCATCAGTAAATATCTGCGCTATGCTCTGGAAAAGGATATGGATTTTGAAATCAGGACATAAATATTGCACTGGAAGATGCTTGATGATTGTCAGCATATATGCTAAGAAACCCCATGCAATGACCGTCATGGCTACCTGAAGAATTTTGTAAGACTGAAGATTCCATTCTCAGGAGGGGTACAACTTCTCCAATTCCTTTGATTATCTTGAACCTTGTTGGCCAGTCTAGTGGTGCATTTCTTTCACAATCTACAGTGAACACATGGAATTATGAAAAATGCAATTATGTCATAACTCAACCACATATTGAATTTGTTGTAAATATTTGTAGAACATACTGTAAACGATAGCGTCCAAGCTTTTATTAGGCAGATACTCATAAACCAACAGCTTTTCATCTCCCTCAATGCAGCAACCAAGAAGTCTAACCAAGTTTCTATGTTGTAGCTTGGAAATTAGAACAACTTCATTTCTGAACTCCTGAATTCCTTGATCTGAGTCCCTACTAAGTCTTTTGATAGCAACCTCTTGACCACCTTCTAATGTCCCCTTTGAAGTTATCATAGAAAAGCAAGATTGCGATATGTAGTGAAGATTAATTAATTAGATAATGAATCTAGGAAAAGCAAAGGTAGCAACTTCCATCGTAAAGTACCTTATAAACTTTACCGAAACCTCCTTGTCCAATCATAAACGTATTGGAGAAGTTGTTTGTTGCGACTAGAATATCTTGGAATTTCAGAAATGGAAGTTCAAAATCATTGGTAGTTTTTCTTCTCCAAGTTTATCTGAAGTATAACCTCCATGTTTTGTAGTCTTGGGATTTTCCAAAGTTCTTTCCCTTCCTGCTTCCAAAAGTTGTTGAGTATTTTGTTCTTAAGTAACTGAGTTCAGTATACTGAATGGAAAACATACCTCTGAACTTGCAGACCATATAAGCAAAATGGAAGTGAGAACAATAGCACCTGCTAAAGCGGACAGTATAACTTTTATTGTGTTTGTTTTTGTCCTTTTACCTGCAAAGCAGTGCAAAATTTATTCATATAGCGCTAGGTTAATATCATACGACTACATAGTTCAGTCTTCAGACAGCTTTACAAGTGCTAAGATCACATAATACACAATAGTGTAATACCTTTTATCATTAAAGCCATGTCCAATAAGAATTAAGATGACATCTTAACTACATATATATACAAGAAATTGAGATCAATGGGAAAGAACGAAAATACTGTCAATCTTAGTTCAGAATCTATTCCTGATGCATATATATTGGTAGCTATAAATTGTGATCGGCTTATGATTCTAGGATATGAGCAGATTCTGAAATTAGTTTCAACCATCCTGATCCTACAACATGTTGTCATGATCTCAGTGCCTAGTTTGCATACCAGGTAATAGCTAGCTCCTTGATTTTCATGGAAAACTAATGGTGTTATGATATCTGCATATTTTGGAAAGATCATTCGAGGCGGGACCGACCCCTTCCCCCGACCGCTCCCCCGGGGGGCGACTCGGGGCACACCACCCACCGCCGGGGACTCCTCCCTCCCCGGCCTTCCCGGCCGCCCGTCGCCGCCCTTGCCAGCGGGCGGCGCGGCCCTCGGCGGCGCCCCCCCAAACCGGGGAGCCCGCCCGCTTCTCCTCCGCCCCGCCCCCCTCTCCTCCCTCCAACTCAACCCTAGCCGGGCGAGCACCACGACCTTGGCGGGCGTCCTCCGCGTCCCGGGCGCACCGGCCGGCCGGATCCGGCCCTCCGGATCTCGCCGCGACCGCCGTCTCCCTCCCCCAGCGCCGACGGCCGTCGGGCTCGTTTGACGCTCATGGCGGCGCCGCCCTCCCCTGCGGATTCGGCCGGCATCTCACGCGCCACGGCGTCGGTCCGACTCCTCCGAACCGCCGTGGACGCCGGCCCGATGCGGTCCACGGCTCGATCCGGCGCCGCCCGGCCGTGCCGTGCGGCGGCGGCAGTGGTGCTCGGTCGCATGATTGGCCGCTGTCCGTGGCCATGGTTCCTGGATTGCTCTCGCCAGGGTGGACGGTGGGCTCATCCCGAGGCCGTGGCGAGGGCTTGCCCCCTTCCGTGGTGGGCCCACCCCCCGTCTTGCGCGCGGCGGCGGCGATCTGGGGCGTCGGGCTCTTAGCGGTCTTGTCCCCCCTCCCGTCCCGGGATGGCGTCGCCCGTGCTTCTGCTCGGAAGGGGCGAAGCTTTGACGTCGGTGACGCCGGCGCCATTCACCTCCTTGAGGCATCGTGGTTCTTCCACTTGCGGCGCGCCGAGGATTGGCGACCAGCCCCTTCTTCCGCTTCGCTCATGCCCCGGTGGTGGCGTCACCATGGTGGTGGGGCGGGGTGGTGCTAGTGTGTGTCTGCGGCCTCGTGGTGGTGCCGTAGGGCATGCGAGACCCTCCTCACCGGGCGGGCGTTGGAAGCTGGATCCGTCTTTGCTCGTCGAAGGTAGATGGTTCGTCTTGCGGTACGGGATCGAAGGACCTCTCGGTGCTCTTTTTTCGCGTTGTCGGCGTTCGCGGGGCGTCGATCTCCTTCCCGAAGGCAACGCTCAAGCACCCCGCAGCTCTACGGTCGGCGTCCCCTTCCCCGCCGGTTTGCTCGTCTTGTTGATCCTTTGGTGCTTCATGTTTACCTTCACCCGGTGTGTCTTGCTAGTGGTACCTGTAGCCCTTATCTTGGTCGTTCCGGCGGATGCTTTGCCGCCGAGGTGCACTTCGTTGTGGGCGGATGCTTTGCCGCCGTGGGGTTTCCGGCGGATGCTTTGCCGCCGAGGTTCTCTTTCACGAGCCTCTGCGTTTCGGTGTGCGGCGTGCCACCGAGGTCGCGGGTCGTTACGTGCTGCGTTTCCGGTGTGTTGCCGCGTCGCGAGCGTTACGAGCCGGGCGTTTCCGGTGTCGCGCGTGCGCCCGAGGTCGCTGATCGTCCTTCCGCAGATGCTTTCTTTGCCGAGGCTGGTATGGACGGATGCTTGGCCGTCGGGTTCTAGCGGATGCTTTGCCGCTGTTGGTTATCTAGCGGATGCTTTGCCGCTGGTTCTCTAGCGGATGCTTTGCCGCCGTTGTCGCGTTTAGCTCGATCGCCGCTAGCTACCCGGTGTTGTGTATTTTCATTGTATTAGGTTCAGCTGTCGGGGTTGTTAGTTGGAGGGTCCACCCCATCCCTCCCCTTTCGTTTCATGCTGTTTGTTTGTGTTGGGGATTTCGTGGGTAACCCGAGGGTTACTCGCGTCTCCCCTTGTATCATGTTACCGGCCTTTCTTTCGGCCTTTCTCTTAATGAAGTACGGGTGAAGTCCCGCTTTCGAAAAAATATCTGCATATTTTGCATGCTAAGATGATACGGATAGGTGGCAAAATGTTGGGGACACTAATAGACTATAGTGAGCATGCCACAAATGGGAGCCAGTACTCATAGTGATACACCTGCTTGGGTAAGAATTTCTTGTGATATGAAATGGTACCTGACACGCCTGCAACACGGAGGTATAACGTCTCTCGACTATCGGCACCAGCAGTGCTATAGGGAACTACCACAGCAAACTTCTGCGTGTCGACAAGCTGATGATCACCAATCCACACCAGGCACCTCGTCGAATCGCCATTTGTTGTGCTGGCATTCAAATTCGCATAAGCGTAGGCCACACAAGAGCAATTGACACTGCACTCAGCCACGCACTCCTTAAGTGTCTTTCTCCCAATGCGCAAAAACTTGTCCGGCACCTTCATATCAGACAGCCAAGAAGCCATCACCACATCTCAATGCTTCCTTTCGCTGGCATCCTTGTGAGAATCTGGCATTGCTCCATTCTTCCTTGTTCAAAGGCTCGAACCCCTCAAGGCACATGCAAGTTGGGGTTGCATCAGTGTAGTTGCAGTAGCCAGACTTCCTGCAGTAACCGTACCTGCTACAGTACCCAGATTCAGGCGACGCTGCAAGCATTGCCCATTCCGATGAATCCCTGTTCCAGATACGTGTTTCACGCCTGCCAGAGTGTCTCATTACTGACACGACGGGTGGTGCACCATCGGAAACCGTGAAGCTCATGTACGCCTCATCGGCGGTATCCACATAAGTCACGAATACTCCAACGCTGGTGGTGCTTGACTGGAAGTACTGGCTAGAGACCGTGAACCCCGTCCAAACAGAACTGCGCCATTCTGGAACCGAACCGTTCCAGATGAATTTTTGCATGAATGGTTCTCGTCTCCATACTCGTAAGAGAAGGTACCCATCGAGGGGTCCTCGGGGTTCTTCCAAGAAACAAGCCGGGTGCCTTCATCCGTCTTGTGGCTCCTCCATATCGTCATGCCCGGGAGTAGCGTGTCAGTTGGGTGGTCAAAGCTCTGCCATAACATCCTGCCGCTTGGTGACCGGAGGACGAGATTGCCTGTGTTCATAAGCACTGCCATCGATCCAGGCGATGGCGAGGAGCTTCCGGCAGCGGTGGTGTTGGTTGTCCAGAGAATACGGCCGTTGGCATCGAACAAGACAAGATCAGAATTGTTGGTGAGAACAAGCGAAGGAGCCATGGAGGAGATGGCCGGTGCTGCCCGGTTGGCAACCCACACCACGGTGAACTAGGGGATGTTGTTGTACCATATGGCAAGGTAGAGTTTCTCGAGTGGAATTGGATGGGGCGAAGAAGCCAAAGGCGAAGTCGCCACCATCAGATATCATGGTGGTGCCGGGCAAGAGCGACTTGCCTGGGGCTGGGACAAGACGGTCATCCGAAATGCACAAGGCCAGGAATAGGAGCAGAGCTGCAATGCAGATCGAAATGGAACTCATGAATGCCATTGACTTAGACGGTATACACCTCAAAGGCACAGGCGGACCCTGTATATATACAGAACTAGATGAATTCCCCGCGCGTTGCTGCGGGAATTTGCTGTTGTGATCTAGATGATAGTTTGAATTTTTTTTTGTTAACATATTTGGAGATGGATGGAGAAAAGATGTGAATGAGAAATTTCTAATGAAATATATAGTCAATCAACAAATTAATTTGTGAATCAACATCGACCCAAAAAATTCCCCGCGCGTTGCTTTGCATAAGCCCGACAATACTATTCCCTGAACTCTTGCAGTAGAGCCAGAGAGCAAGTTTGACAGCAGTTGCTGAAAGCATGATGGAGTACAACCATATGAGCTGCTTCGATGTCATCTTCTCGCCAGGTTTGTTCTCCACCAGCTGTTCAACAGCTTGGATCAAGACCTGGAAACCTAAACATAGGCGAAGAAACTCATGTTAATCATTTTGCATTTGTCTGACAGATAGCAAATGTTATTATGCATTTTTTTAAGGAAAGTTATTCTGCATTTCGTTTCGTTCTTGATAAGAATCGGAGATGGCACACCTAGAGTTGCCATGATGGCCGCGAAGACGATGATCCCAACCGGCTGAACACGCAGCTTCCCAATTGGGTACTTGTAAATGTTGACCTTCTTCATGGACAGGTGCGTGAACCACAGGATACCCCCGGCCATGAAATCCAGCAGCGAGTCAAGCGTCGACGCCGCGATCGCCATGGACCCCGTCCTTATCGTTGCATACACCTGCGATTCTCGCAGCCGCCGAAACGGATCAGTACAGCACGCAGCCTCGCGCTCTGCAGTTTGTACTACTCTGTAGAGTCTGTACTACCCCATGTTCCTTCCACTCTACAACTGCACAATCAGAAGCTTGAACTCACCTTGAAAATCAGCAGCACGATATTGGCGTAGTTGGAAATCTTCATGGCGAACTCGCTCTGCTTCTGCTCTGCGTCCTCCGAGTCGGAGGCCTCGCATCGAATCGAACTCGCCGGGCATGCAGCGCACCTCACGGCGCCCGCGGGCGATCCATCCCCGCGCGAGTGCCTCGGCGGCCGCCGCCATCGCTGCAGCGCTGCCGGCGGGATGCGGTGTGGGGGCGCTGGAAGCCGTGCCGCTAGCGTCGTGGAAGGAGCGCCCGACCGCCGCCATGCCAAAGACGCCGCCGTCCCTGCGCGCCCGGCGGCCCGGTGCGCCTCCCCTCGAGCCCCGCGCGCCGTCCGAGGGAGCCGCGGGTCCACGCAGCCTCCAGGCCCGTCGTCGGTGGTGGGAGCGTGCTCGGCCTAGCGCCGGAGGGAGGGAAGGCCGTGTGGGTGGGGCGCGTCGGAAGCCGCACGCCGGGCGTCGCGGAAGAAGCGCCGCGACCCCACCGCGCCGCCCACGCTGCTCGGGCCGGACGGAAGCGCCGCCCGCGGCTGTGGGAGAGCGCTGGGGCCATGCCGCCATGGCCGAGGAGCCGCAGGAAAGGTCGCCATCGCCCGGGAGTGCGATCCGCCCGGCGCGATTTTATATAGAATTGTGCGGGCAAGGCGGACGGGCAGGGAAGGGGAACGGCGGGAGGAGACGGCTGAGGGAGGAAGATGAATGCGGCCGCTGGGAAATCAACGCGAGGTAGGGGAAAAGCCGGGCGCGGGACACAGGAGCGATGAGGACACGAAGAAGCCGCCTAATCTAACCACGAACTGAAACCCGAAACTGAAGTATTGCGCATGCCTGCATGATCAGCATGACCTATATTTCAGTTATACTCGAGCCAATCGGGAGCCTGAGAACTCCCAAATAAACCCCTAGTGGATAGGCTTATTGGAGTTTTAGATGGTGTAAGCTCCTGCTGCATGCTTGGTCTATGAGCAAAATACCAAAAAAAAAAAAAAAAAGGTTAAAAAGAAAGCAAAAAAGGTTTCTCATGGACTTGTATGTAATGAGTTCAAATATTCCAGTAAAAATGTGTTGGTTGTTGAGACGTATACATCGAAGGGTTTGTTAATTACCTTGGCTTACAGGATTATTACCTTGTTTATGTGAAGTGGTTTCGTCTGGAAGGTTGTACGAAAGCACCTTGCCGCCTTCGATCAAAATTTACTAAATTCATTCCCGCCATCACTGTCAAAATGGATGTAGATTGGGTCATTCTACAGCAACATACATGGATCCAAGGTAATTACAAGTATTAATTGACCAGAAAAATTGCATCTACTCTAAACTAGGCCATTGAGCTTAACTAATTAAGTGCATGCAAGTGACAAAAAATGGATTTGTTTGCCATTTGGGCAGTCATCTCATCAGTGCAAGGTCACCACAAACACTGCCGAGGAGACCTTTCCTTGTGATGACTTCCTCATCGATAGAGATATTAGACGGTAAGTTAAGATTATATGTCAGCAAACTTAAGAGTATACATACTACTGGTTGAGATCAAACAAGACTGTTTCGTTCCCTAGCAAAGTATAGCCCTCGAGTTGTAATCAACAACCGGCCCTAGAATTCTATAAGGTGGACTGAACTATCTCAGCAGGTGAGATTCAGCTTTTTACCCTTTTATTAATTACAGTAACAAAATAGAGCACCAATGGGGTAGAAAACGGGAGTGGACCAAAGTCCTTGGTGTTGATGTCTCGGTTCTTTCCAGATCTGCGTTGCGATGAAATGTAGTTGTTGGTTTCGACGCCAGGAGGAAATTATCTTTGGCTCTGAACGGACATATACATATCTAGAAGATAAAAATAATAGCAATAATAATCGGAAAGTACTATACATGGCCTCATGTGGTCATGCCAATTGAGGCGGCTTTTTTTTTTTTTTTTTTTTTTTGAGAATGAGTACACTGTTTAATATCTAGATTACTGCGAGCGCAAGCACTATCTGTTTAAAATCAACCCAGAAAATACTTTGTGAATAAAAATGTGAAGTCACTCTATCTCCCCTCTATCACTGTAAGAGTCACAGTGTTCTTAGAGTTCATAATGCCTTCTCTCACTTTCTCTATATCATTATTTCTCAACGAAAAATATGCTGGTTGATTTGGCGTTGGTAGTGTTGTGGACCCATTCTCCAAGTTGAACACAACATAAGATGTCAATGGCCTGTCATCCGGATTTTCCTGCACACACAAAAGCCCCATGTGGATGCAAAGTAAAGCTTCATCTGGTAAGCAGTTCTCCACAATACGTTTGTCTACTAGATCTTTTGCTTTTCCTACATTCCAAAGGTTCCATGCCTGAAACAATCACATAATCATTCTTTTAGATTGCATAACACCGTACATCTAAAACATTTTAGTATGAGGAGATTAAAAGGTAATCATATTTGCTTACATAGACTATAAGATTGGAGTAATCTGGGATGCGGTCAACAGAACTTATTTTTATACCGCTCACAATCTCCAAAAGTAGAACACCGAAGCTATAGACATCAGACTTCACAGAGAAAATGCCTCCCATTGCATACTCAGGAGCCATATAGCCACTGTTAAGACCATTTCATTTTGAAAACTTATAAGGATGAATTAGCTTTAAGCAGTGGATAATTTAAGTATTGGGATTAAAGTACCACTCACTATGTCCCAACAACTCGCTTGGTATTAGCATTTTCTTGATTATCACCAAAGATCCTTGCCATGCCAAAGTCGGCTATCTTGGGTCTCATCTTTGCATCTAGTAACACGTTACCAGCTTTGAGGTCCCTATGAATTATTGTCAATCTTGAATCATGGTGGAGGTATGAAAGTCCCCTTTGCAACTCCTTTGATTATCTTGAACCTTGTTGGCCAATCTAATGGTGCATTTCTTGCACAATCTACAGTGAAAAATTATAGAATCATGAAAAATGTGATTATTATATCATAACAACCTATTGAAGTCATGGTAAATTTTAATAGAACATACTGAAAATAATAGCATCCAAGCTTTTATTTGGCATGTACTCATAAATCAACAGCTTTTCATCTCCCTCTATGCAGCAACCAAGAAGCCTAACCAAGTTTCTATGTTGTAGCTTGGCAATTAGAACAACTTCATTTCTGAACTCCTGAATTCCTTGTTTCGAGTCCCTACTAAGTCTTTTGATAGCAACCTCTTGGCCACCTTCTAGTGTCCCCTTTGTAATTATCATAGAAAAGCAATATTAGGAAATGTAGTCTAGATTAATTAATTTGATAATCAGCTACGGAACAGCAAAGGTAGGAACTTCCATCGTAAAGTACCTTATAAACTTTGCCGAAACCTCCTTGTCCAATCATAAACGTATTGGAGAAGTTGTTTGTTGCGACTAGAATATCTTGGAATTTTTAGAAATGGAAGTTCGAAATCATCGGTAGCTTTTTTCTTCTCCATGTTCATCTAAAGCAAAAACCTCCTTGGGTTAGTGTCTTGTGATTTTCCGAAATTGTTTCCCTTCCTGCTTCCAAAAGTTGTTTAGTATTTGTTTTTAAGTAACTGAGATTAGTGTAAAGAATGGAAAACATACCTCTGAACTTGCAGACCCATATAAGCAAAATGGAAGTGAGAACAATAACTCCTGCTAAAGCTGGTAGTATAATTTTTTTATTATTGTGTTTGCTTTTGTCCTTTTTACCTGCAAAACAGTGCAACATTTATATTCATATAGTGCTATGGTAATATCATACGCTTACATAGTTTAGGCTTCAAACAGCTGAACAAGTGCTAAGATCATATTTATAATTACCTTAGCTTTATCATTAAGGTGATAGGAATTAAGAGGGCATCTTAACTAGATGTACAAGAAATTATTAAGATCACTGGGAATGAACGAAAAAAACTGTAAATCTCAGTTCAGAATCTATTCCTGATACGGCTTATGATTCTAGGATGATAGCAGATTCTGAAATTAGTTGCAACAATCCTGATCCTACAACATATTGTCCTGATCAAGGTGCCTATTTTGCATACCAGATAGATGAAAGTCCAGAGGACTACAGACACAGCTAATGGTGTTTTGTTATCTGAATATTTTGCATGCTAGATGGTACGGGTATAAGTGATAAAATGATGGGGAAGATATGAAATTGTACCTGACAACATGCTGCCTCCTGCAACACGGAGGTATAGCGCCTCATGGCTATCAGCAACAGAGAAGTACCGTAGCCAGGCAGACCCATCTTTGCGTGTCGACAAGCTGATGATCACCAATCCACACCAGGCACCTAGTCGCGTCGCCGTCTGATGTGCTGCCATTCAGATTCGCATAAGCATACGCCACACACGAGCAGTTGGCACTGCACTCTGCCTCGCACTCCTCTAGGTTCTTTCTCCCAATGCGCACAAACTTATCGGGAACCTTCATATCCGCAGGGCCAAGAAGTTTGCCGCCGTCGTCCGCATCGCAGCGCTTCCTTCCGCTGGCATCCCCGTGAGAACCTGGCGTTGCTCCATTCATCCTTGTCCACAGGCTCGAAGCCATCAAGACACTTGCAAGTTGGGGTAGCATCTGTGTGGTCGCAGTAGCCGGACGACCAGCGGTAACCGTAGTTACTACAGGACCCGAGTCCGCCACGCCGTAAGTACTGCCCACTCGCTGAATCGTTGTTCCGCATACGTGTATCTAGCTGCCGCCAGTAGGTCAATACCGACGAGATGGGTGGTGCACCATCGGAAACCGTTAAGGTGATGTAAATCGCATCGGCGGTATCGGCATAAGTCAGAGATACACCAAGGCTAGTGGAGTTGTTTGGCTTGTTGTAGTACTGGCTATCATCCGTGTACCCCGTCCCACACGGCAAAGGCGCCGTCCGGGAGTGAGCCGTTCGGATGAAAGCCTGTAAGAACGGCTCTGTCTCCACGCTGAAAGAGATGGTACTGCCGAGGGGTCGTTGGGGTCCTTCCAAGAAACAAGCCGGGTGCCTTCTTGCGTCCCGTGGCTCCTCCATAGCTTCATGCCAGGGAGTATCATGTCGGTCCGGGTGGTCAAAGCTCTGCCATAACATCTTGCCACTTTCGGCGATCGTAGGGCGAGATTGCTCAGTGTTCATAAGCACCACCTCCGATCTTCCCAGTGGTGGTGGTCGTGTTGGTTGTCCACACAACACGGCCGCCGGCATGGGACAAGACAAGGTTAGAATTGTTGGTGAGAACAAGCGAAGGAGCCATGGAGGAGTTGGCCGGTGTTTCCGGTTTGCAACCCACACCACGGTGAACCGGAGAATGTTGTTGTACCATATACCAAGGTAGAGCTTCTCGGAGTGGATTTGGACGGTGCAAAGAAACCTAAGGCGAAACTCACCACCGTCAGATATGATAGTGGTGCCGGGCAACAGCGGCTTGCCAGGGGACAAGCCGGTCATCCGAAGTGCACGGGGCCGCTAGCAAGAGGAGGAGAACCGCAGTGCAGATACTCATGAATGCCATCGAACCTCCCTGCTGGCTGCTGTGTGTCTCTCTGGCTCTCCGAGTGAGTTTACCGGCAGAGAATGTATGCGCGCAAGGCTGGTCTGCTTATTACTTGTGAGTATATTAGGTGGCACACGCACAAGCTCCTACACGCTTGATCTGCACACAACAATGTAAAAAAGGTATCCATCCATTTCAAATTATAAGGTATCCATCCACTTCAAATTATAAGATATCCATCCATTTTCAAACTATAAGTCGCTTTGATTTTTTTTTTTTTTTGCGTTTATTTTACTATGCATCTAGATACATTAAAGATATATCTAAATACATAACTAAGTGGATGAAAAAAAAAAAAAAGTTTAATTTATAATTTGAATGGAGAAAGTATACATACGTTAGATATTTTGTACAAACTTTAGGTACGGCGGCTATGCCAAAGCTCACCAAATACCTGCCTCCGCCAATGAGAGTATATATAATAATGACTTCAAAACATTCTGTCAAAAGCCAAACACATATACATGATGCATATGGTATTGAGATGTACACATCGATGGGGTTATTAATATTTGCCTAGGCGGCTAGCTAGCAGGCGTTATGTTTGTTAAAAGAATAGGATTGAGGGCCGGCAAGAGAACTGCAGTGCAGATCGTAACGGAACTCATAATCTCCCCTGCTACTAGTTCAGACTAAAAGAAGAATGCTTTTTTTATTCTTAACAAGTAGCCGTCGCATAAAACTCATGAATGTCATCGAACCTCCCTGCCTCTGCCTTGTTGATCTGTGGCTCGGTCTCTCTCAGCCTCCAAGAGCAACCCAACGGATACGGTATCGTTGCTGTGTATGCTATATTTGGCATTGTTTAGCAAAAAAAAAAAAAAAAAATAAAAAATAAAGCTCCAACAAGTATGCTATCTGGTTTGGTGCAGCCAGCCGCTTTGCGCGCATACCTTCTCTCCCGCTTTTGAAGCATACAGTCACCGGTAAACTCACTCGGAGAACCAGAGAGACAGTGAGACACAAAGTTGTTCCGCACCACTGTCATATCTGACAGCGGTGAGTTCGCCTTCGGTTTCTTTGCACCGGCCAAATTCACTCCGGAGAAGCTTTACCTTGGCATATGGTACAACACATTTCCCGGTTCACCGTGGCGTGGGTTGCAAACCGGGAAACATCGGCCAACTCCATGGCTCCTTCGCTTGTTCTCACCAACAATTCTGACCTTGTCTTTTCTCATGCCAATGGTCGTGTTGTCTGGACAATCAACACCACCACCACCACTACTGGAAGATCGGAGGTGGTGCTTATGAACACAGGCAATCTCGCCCTACGGTCGCCGAGCGGCAAGATGTTATGGCAGAGCTTTGACCACCGGACGGACACACCACTCCCTGGTGTGAAGCTAAAGCTATGTCGGAGGAGCAACAAGACGACGCAAGAAGGCACCCGGCTTTTTTCTTGGAAGGACCTCAACGACCCCTCGACGGGTACCATCTCTTTCACTACACAGACAGAGCCATTCCTCCAAGGTTTCATCTGGAATGGTTCGCTCCCAGAATGGCGCACTACCGTGTGGACGGGGCTCACCATCTCTAACCGCCTTGAGGGGTTCAAGCCTGTGAACAAGGAAGAAATGGAGCAACGCCAGGTTCTCATGGGGATGCCGGGGGAAGGAAGCGTTGTGGTGCGGTGACGGCGACGGCTTCTTGGCGCTGGCGGCTATGAAGGTGCCCGACAAGTTTGTGCACATTGAGAGGAAGACCCATGAGGAGTGTGTGGCCAAGTGTCGAGGCAATTGCTCGTGTGTGGCGTATGCTTATGCGAATCTGAATGGCCGAGTGTCGTAAAATATCCATACTATTTCCTCCTTGGAAAAAAAAGTCTACATCACCCCCTCAACTATGGCTGGTAGACTACATAACCCCCCAACCTATGAAGCGGT
Source organism: Hyparrhenia diplandra (assembly GCA_015847255.1). Lineage (NCBI taxonomy): Eukaryota > Viridiplantae > Streptophyta > Magnoliopsida > Poales > Poaceae > Hyparrhenia > Hyparrhenia diplandra. The sequence continues at coordinate 60,089 of JADLZK010012564.1, read as the reverse complement.
CTATATCACCCCGAACTTTCAAAAACCGGTCAAATTACCCCTAAAGCAGTTTTTGAAAAATCATAGTAAATCACGAAAAAATCGTAAAATGAAAAAATCAAATTGTGTTAAACTCGAATGAGTAGATCTACACAATGAACATATAATATGGTATGCTTTAGTACATTTTTTTACAGCTATGAGGAAAACAGAAATTTAAAGTCTGCAGCAAAAAAAAAATGAACTAAAGCATACAATATTATATGTTCATTGTGTAGATCTACTCATTCGAGTCTAACACAATTTGATTTTTATTTTACGATTTTTCTGTGATTTACTATGATTTTTTAAAACTGCTTTTTAAATTTGACCGGTTTTCGAAAGTTCAGGGGGTGATATAGACCGCTTCATAGGTTAGTTATGTAGTCTACCACCCATAGTTGAGGGGTGATGTAGACTTTTTCCTTTCATCCTTACTCATGGGAGTAGCTCGGCCGCCTATATATATTCGTGGTTAAAATTTACCGGCTGTGTCAAAGATATATGCACTGGACAAGATTGGCGCCTGTGTAAATAATTTTTTTTTCGACGGGAGTAAATGAACCACCCATAAAAACCTATGCGTTAACACTAGCGGTGCGGTATTACAAACCGCTTGTGATAAAATAATATAACACTGACGCGAGTTTATGGACACCGCCAGTAAAAATATCCTAGTCTTTAGTGGCGGTCTTTTACGTAAGACACGCTTCTAGAAAATACGTTTCACTAGCGAAGTTATATGCGGGGCCCCATCTTTTATTCTTCACTGGTTGTTTCTAATACCTGCTACTTCGTCCGCCAGTGGTATTTTAGGCATGACGCCATGAAAAACCTGCTTTGTTCTAGTGACATCAGACGGCGAATTGTATCATATCCGGCATGGTTGACACTATCCGTATTCGAATCCGAATCGAGCGAAATATGAAAACAAATATGATATTAGTGATATCGGTTCGTATCTGATCCGTTTTCATCCCTACTTAGATGTAGGGGCACACACACATACATGTACACGATGCATATGGTAGTTGAGATGTAACATGCATCGATGGGCTTGTTAATATTTGCCTAGGCGGCTAAGCGTTATATTTGTTAAAAGAATATGTATGCCATCGAACCTCCCCTGGTAGCTACTACTCTAGTTCAGAGTTCAGACTAAAAGAAGAATGTTTATTTCTTAACAAAGTAGTCGTCGCATAAAACTCACGAATGCCATCGATCGAACCTCCCTGCTGCCTTTAGTTGATCTGGGTCGGTCTCAGCCTCTCGGCCTCCACGGCTTCTCGGTTCTCTGTGTGTGTTGATATTGGATCGGTCTGGGTCAACGCTATACACGGAATTCTAAGGGCATGTTTGGTTCATGGCCACACATTGCCATGCCACACCTATGGCGGCCACAAAGAGCAAAATGGTGTTCGTGCCAACGTGCGCCATGCAAAAGGTTAGGCTGCCATCTATTCTTAGGCTGGTGTTTGGTTTTAGTCAAAGCTATGGCGTCTGACTTGTGGCTAGCAAAACATTCGCCTAACCTTCGGCGTCGTTCTTGTGGCGAGCATGGCCAGCCACATGCAACGAGAAAAACTGTGGTGGCACCAGGTAGCGTGGAGGATCAGCCCCTAACACAACCCAGTAACCCACCCGAGTCATTGCCCTGAAAAGCACCGCGCGCGCAACCACCGGCACCGGCACCATAATTCGTAGGTGTACTGAGGTATTTCAGTCCCTAGTTGAGACCGAAGGTTAGTATTTCTATATTATATATAAGGACGGGGAAACGTAGACGTGCAGTCCATAAACAGGATGTGTGCGCCAGAATTTGATCGAGTGCGCGTGCGCCAAATAAGGTTTGGGCACAAGAAACTGTGAGTCGTCCTCTCGTTTGTGCTGATGCGGCGACGACGTAGTACTGTAGTAGTCGTTGGGGATGGACAGGTTCGAAAGTTCTCGTTGACTCTCAACGGACATATACGTCCAAATACCATACAGATAGGTGATATAGAGCACACAGTACCAGATTAACAATTCAAGGTGACATTGCATGGATGAGTCTGGCGACGGATTTGAACTTGACGATTGATTACACAACAATACGTACGGACTAAGGAGAAAGGGATGCCATACTAATAGACTGGGGCAAGCAAAGCAAGGGAAGCGTTGATGACTCTCAATTGAAAGGTTAAGAGAAGGATGCGGATGGCATGTGGATCTACATACCTGACATCGGGTATTACTTATTGATCCAAAGTAGGGGGTTACAGCAAGCAATGATTACATATCGGGAAGGCCAGAGAGCCCGTACTCAAATTGGATCAGGCAAAAAAATCTTAGAGAATGGAAGAAGAGTTGGCACGAGGTGGGTCTCATGTATGCATGTGGCTACTTAACTTGACAAGCAGTGTTGCTGTGTTAAATCGAGATTGTGTAGGTGTTTAGATTTCTTATTCAACTATGTGGGTTTTTAGGTTTCTTATTCAACCAAGTGTGCTACGTACTTGACTATTCAACGTGTCTCTGACGCATGGGGCTACTTAGATAAGTCACGCAATGGACACCGGTACAACTGAGCTTTATACAGGCACCACCTTTTTTTTTGTATTGACGGTCGCTAGTAGAGTTAAAATGGTAGGACCTTGAATCAAACCGCCTATGCATTGTCTTATGTGCAGTTTTCTTTAAGTAGCCGCCTGCAAAAAAACTACGTTTACAGTGGTGGTTTTAAACTCACCTTTGGAAATATAAACTTTACATTGGCGGTTTCCTTGGCCAACCGACAGTATAAATTTTGTTTACATTGGTGAATTTTAATGTCAGCTGCCTTTAATCTTCACTGGCCGACACGACAGCTGCCGATAGAGCCACCAACGACCAGCAATTATAGTGTAAATTTAGGCATTGCATGCATGTGCACATCTTGTTTGTTTGTCCAAATTTAAATGATATAAACCTACTTTCGTTTTCATTGATTGATAACTTCTGTTTATCCAAGCACTTATTAAGCTTGCCTTCGTCGGATAGTACGATTGCTAGAGCTAGATAGAGAGGATAGGAAGTCCTAGAAAACAGCAGAAAAGCATCGCATCACAGTCGCAGACAAACAGATAATCTGACAAATCACCAATTAACCACCAGGAAACAAAACCACAACTACTATTGCACAAACATCGTTCATCTTAGTGTATAACGCCAACCCATCATCATCTCGACTTGCCCCTGAAATGCAACATGAAAAAAAAGAGACACACATGCAACATCAATCAATCCACGTACACTAATTTTTCATCGAAACTAACTTTTCATTGAAACAGTCAAGTCTGCGGACCCCGATGACAAGCTGCGCCCAGCCGCCCACCACTAGAGAAAGCATGGGAGAGAAGACGAATAGCGTAAGGACACCGCTGCCTCGATTTGTCCACCACTACAAAAAAGCTCGCGGAAGGGAGATGAAGAGCGTAGGTGAGGCCATGCAATTTGAGAGTTTGTGTGCTCCTCTACGCCCTCCTTTGGCTCTCGCTCCCCCCTTTTATATGAGCATTGTGCTTGGATATTGTAATGGCAGCTAAGGGGAGGGGAAGGGGAGCAAACACCAGAAACCATCAAAGCATTGCGTGGATGTGTTAATGGCAGCTAATGACAAGGGGGAGGGCAGCCACCACCTCAAGTGGCATGCATTTGTCTCTTTGTGCGTAGGAGGAGGCAAGTGCACTACTAGATGACGTGGAAGGAGAAGCAGACATCATTTTTTTATGGCGTGGCTCAAGGAGAAGCAGAGAAATAGCTTAATGTGGTTTATTTTTATAGGCAATATAGATAGATGACTATAACTTGTTTGCTTAGACTTTTGCACAGGGGGCTAGGCTCTTGGTTTTCCTAATTTATTCAGTATTTAACATTAACCAAGCACATTGCTCTTTTTCTCGAGATAGACGATTGTGATTGTCTACAACAAAAACCAAAAAAATATACATAAAGGATTGCCCAAAGAAATTTTGTCTAGAAGTCATGAAAAAATATATGACAAAATCTTTTATTATATCTTTCAAATGCATATTAAATTTTATATTAAATAGAACAAATTGATGTTGGGGGGGGCGGGGGGGAATGGCCCCTTGGCTCCACCCGTGCACGCCTCCGTGGCCTCCTCGACGCACCCTCGGTAGGGTCCAAGAAGCACTTGGCCGCTAGGTCGACCTCCATGCAGTCAATATACGTGGACGCTGAGATTACTGATGCCCATTGCGCCTCGGCGGATAAAGGCTGCACTCCACCATCGCATCCTCCGCACAGATAAGCGTGGGGTGTGAGAAGCATCCGGAGAAGCCCATCTCTTGAAGCTGATGTAGGCGCCACCGAGGTTCCGAAAGCTTGTCGCTCGCAAATTGTCCATGGCTTTATCCTTGCTGTAGCAATGGCAAAGAAAGTAAAAAAAAAAAAAAAGCCTATATATTTACCAAGAATGAAGAAGAACAACATGTCTGGTACCGCGTCTCTAAGTTTAAGGAGGTCAATAAAATCTCAGTGCCCCCGAGCTCCGTTCGTCGTATGCGCTGTGCCTTATGAATGTGTGTGTCTTGCGAAAGAATTACATGAGTGGTGATCATTCAAAGAAGGGGACAAGGGGTATGATAGGGTAATGAGTTAGGATGGTTGCTTAGGGCAATCTCGCCTTTGAGTTTCATGGTGTTGTTTTCAAGACTGCATGTTATATGAAATGAAAATTGAGATGAAACGCCTACTCTCAACGAAGAGTTTCATTTTGTGGTTCCATAGCCATTTAATTCATTACTCCAAAGTTGGTAATTGTGTTAAGAGAGTTTCATCTCATTTTTTTATCTTCGTTTCTTAAATACACCGCCGCGCCATGTCATTAGAAATGCCTACATGGCGATCTAATTAATGCAAATGAAACTCGCATGACATTTCCATTGAGACTGCTTTATTGTGTGAATTTACGTATTTCATTTCATTCATGTGCATATCTTGTTTGTTTGTCCAAATTTAAATGATATATAAATCTTCTTCCATTTTCATTGATTGTTTTTGTTTATCCAAGCACTATGCTTGCCTTCGTCAGATAGTAAAATTCCTTCAGATAGCTAGACAGGAAAGGAAGTACTTTAAAACAGAGCAGAAAACATCGCATCGCATCGCAGACGAACAAATCAATGGATGGCCTTAATGTGACAAATGAATAATTAACCACCAGGAAACAAAACCACAACTACTATTGCACAAACATGGTTCATCTTAGTGTACAACGCTAACCCATCATCATCTCGACTTGCCCCTGAAATGCAACGTGAAACAAGAGACACACATGCTGCAGCTAAACTTGCAGCATCAATCAATCCACGTACGCGCCGCGCCCTCTCCGAAAGACAATGGAGTTGCATAGCCAACTGAGCTTAGTTGCCGGGGACGAAGTTGGTGGCGTAGGCCCAGGCATTGTTGTTGACTGGGTCAGCCAGGTGGTCAGCGAGGTTCTCGAGCGGGCCCTTGCCGGTGACGATGGCCTGGACGAAGAAGCCGAACATGGAGAACATGGCGAGGCGGCCGTTCTTGAGCTCCTTCACCTTGAGCTCGGCGAAGGCCTCGGGGTCGTCGGCCAGGCCGAGTGGGTCGAAGCTGCCGCCGGGGTAGAGCGGGTCGACGACCTCGCCGAGCGGCCCGCCGGCAATGCGGTAGCCCTCGACGGCGCCCATGAGCACGACCTGGACGGCCCAGATGGCGAGGATGCTCTGCGCGTGGATCAGGCTGGGGTTGCCGAGGTAGTCCAGGCCGCCCTCGCTGAAGATCTGGGATCCGGCCTTGAACCAGACGGCCTCGCCGAACTTGACGCCGTTGCGGGCGAGCAGCTCGGGGAAGACGCAGCCGAGCGCGCCCAGCATGGCCCAGCGGGAGTGGATCACCTCCAGCTCGCGGTTCTTGGCGAAGGTCTCGGGGTCGGCGGACAGGCCAGCGGTGTCCCAGCCGTAGTCGCCGGGGAACTCGCCGGTGAGGTAGCTCGGGGGCTCGCCGGAGAAGGGGCCGAGGTACTTGACGCGGTCGGGCCCGTACCAGGGGCTGCCGGACGCCGCCACCTTGGGCTTGGCCGCGGTCTTGCGCATGGTGATGCGGCCCTCGCCGAAGGAGCCCACCTTGATGGGGGTGCCGGCCATCGCCGTCGTGGAGGAGATCGACATGGTGGAGGCGGCCATTGCTACTGAGCTGCGAGCGTGAGAGTGAGTGTTGGACCGTTTGCTACTAGCTGCTGGTGGAGTGGTACCGAGGCGCGCGCGCCCGGCTAAATAGCGGCGGGAAAGCAAATCGGGTCCTTATCTCGTGGAATCTTTAGCCGAGTCGCCATTGGCTCGCCGGAGGTGAGGTGGGTGGATGGGGGTGGCTGATGTGGCGGCGCGCTGGCCACCAGGTCTCCGCCAGATATTCTCACCGCGCCGGGTGAGTGGCCAGCGGGGTTTTTGTCTTTGCCGGGGGTTTTGCCGTGGCCGGTGCCACCGCCGTGAATTTTGGCTAGGGGTTTTGCCGTGCCCGGTGCACCGTATGTGAATTTCGCGGCGTCGCCAGGTGTTGGGCTCGCTGGCGTCCTACTGGCCGGTTGATCCTGGTAGATATTTCGGTTGGTGTGACGTGGACTCTCCCTCCTTTCGGTTTGTTCTAGATCAGCTGGGAGTGAGTCATTTCTCCTTTCTCATCTGTGGCTGTGGTTAGTTCATGACGCTCGCTTTAGGTGGGCTAGGCTGAAAAGTTCAAGTCAGATTAGTTTTGGGCTGGGCCGCACTCCCTTTCTCTCTTTCTTTCTTTCCTTTTTTTCTTTCCCCAAAGCGGTTGACGACGTCGACAACAGAGTCCAAATGGGCCGACATCTCTCAATCGTGGCGACGACGTGCACCGACTAGGCCGGTTCTGTCGATCTGTTGTCCCCAACTCCGAAGCCAACCGGAGACGGGAGAGACCGACCGGCTCCGCCTCGCTCCGCCGCCGCCGGCGACCATGTCCCTGGCGTCTATCTTCGTCTTCCTCCTCGTGTTCGCGCTGCAGCTGCTCGACCGCTACCTCGACCTCGCCAGAAAGGTCAGCGCCGACCCATCCTCCCCATCGCGCGTTGCGCCCCTCCCATCCGTCTCCTCGTCTCGAGCCCTGGATCTTCCGTGAATTTTGATTGGGCGGCGGAAGAGTAGCCTACCAGCGATTCCCGTCTATTCAGGCCATGAATTGGACTCTGATTCCGAGGAATCTGTTTCTGTGGCACTAGACAATTTGGATTCTGAGGCAAATTTCTGAGCCATGTGTGGGCCACTGTGGAATGCAGACTCGAGTTTCTCAGGTCTCCCCTATCTGTTGTAACCTGTAGTCTGCGGTTTCGTACTTAATTTCGCTTTAGTGTTTTCACTTGTCACTCATGTGTTCCGTGCTTTATGATCCAGAGGGGAGCACAAACTGATGAGCTGACCAAACTGCGGCTTGAAATCAAGCAACTTTTAAAGGAGGCCGATCAGTTGTCAACGTATGCAATTAACCTTGATTTTGCTGTGACTCACCTAATCTTTATATAATTGTTCCTGATCCAAAGTTTTACTGTTAATCGGAGAATGATTTTCAACTGCAAATTACTCTTCGATTCTTTGCCTGTATGTCTGCTGTAGGCCGTCCACATTTGCACAAGCTGCTAAACTCAAGCGCTTGGCTGCTGCCAAGGAGAAGGAACTGGCAAAAAGTGAGTGATGAACTCTCATTGTCTTGTTCTGTAGCTATTCGTCTTGGCCTCATCGCCTGTAATACAGTACCGGAAGGCCCTGTACTTTTGCAAATGCTGGATAATGTATCCTGTAGCATTGTTGTTGTTTGTTTGGGAGCAAATCTCGTTTCTTTGTTATTTGTGCATAATGAATTGATGCTGCCATGATGCATTTTAACATTCATAAGTTTTTTCCCCTATGCCTGCTTTACAGTGCAGGAACAGGACCTTAAAGGGAAGCAATCCTTATATGACAAATACACAAAGTTTTTGTTGGTCACTAAGGTGCTCCTCTGTGAAATACCTTTTATGTCTGCCTTCTTGTTTTGCCATGCGCTATACCTTTTGAATACTAATCTTATTCATCAAATAGGTAATAATTTATGCCGTGCTCGTTCTGTGCTTTTGGAGTACCCTGTAACTACAGTTCCCCAACATCTTTTACAGCCCTTCGGTATGTCAATGTCACTCGCCTGAGTGTTCTAGATTGTTTGTTACTCAGTATTTGCTCCTTTGGTAATGCACAAGTGACTAGTCTGTTTATTTATCAATAGAGTCTGTCCACAGATTAATAGTCTGGTTGAATTTTGCACAACCTGAATGTGAGAACTACGAGAGGAATTTTTAACATTCCTAGCAACAGACCTAATATGGGGAGAAACTTATTTCCCACATGCATTTCGCAACTACTACTAGAATACAAGTTTATATGATGTACTATGCATATAACATATACTAGGTACTATGCTAGAAAGGACGTGAATTATTGACCCGGAAAAAGGTAACTTGTTTGTGTGATCCAAGTGATTATCTAAACTGTCAATACTGCATCACAAGATTTGTTTTCAGATCTTGGGTTGTCCAGTAGCAACATTCTTCCTGGATGGATATCCTTATGTATGCTGGCTTTGCCATCAGAAAACAATTCCTTTTCTTTGATTGCTCTTGGTCTCTTACATATATGTGGTTCATGTAATAACCAATATAACTATGGTGTCACTTCAATTGTTTTTACAGGAAAAATGTTTTCCTGGAGAGGTGTTGATACTGCCACCGGCCATATTGTGGTAAATACTAAACTATGACGCTTTTAAACTTTTTGGGACACTGCAGTTAAGATAGTTTTATGCAATCCTTCGGTAAAATGTTGTCATGAATGGAAGAAGTAATAACATCATTAATTCATTATGTCTGTGGAGTTAACTTTGCTTACCTTACCTGTATGTATAGAAGTGGATTGTTTATTGGATGATTGGAGAAAACAACTTGCTCCAAACTTTCCTAGTAGCCCTTGAACATTACATGGCTTGTATGCAATGTTACTAGGTAGAAATCTGCACCATCTTGTTTTTTTTTTTGCAGTCCCTGATTTGGTGGTTGCCCTGGTGCAGGTTGGAATACTCCCATGGCTGTTTTTGACCTCTCGGGTCAGCAAGCTGCTGTGCCAAAAATTCAGCTTCCTGCTTGTGCGTCCGTAGCTCGTTTCCACAAGGAAGTCAGCAAGTTGCTGCACCTAAACAAGACTGCTAGTGCTAGCTTTTTTGCTTATGCAGGATTGTTCTGCTGATTTTGGTTAAGTTGAATAGTGTTTTGTGAGAGCAAGCGGATAGGTGTAAGAACTTGATTTATAAGTTACTAGTAACTGTGGATGATGTGTGCTCTTCGTTTTCCCTTTTCCCCGTCGCGGGCAACGGGCATCCCTGGGTTGGGTTGTTGCTGGCCACAACAGTGGAGATTGGAGAGAGGTCCCAACGTCTGAAACTGTTTCCTTTTCCAGCGAAGCAGTGGTGATCTGAGCCGCTGGTGCTCTTGGCACTTTGGCAGGCCGGGGGCATCTCTCAAGGGGTTTTATTTTTTTTCCCACAGATTTGCCACTTTTTATGGGCGATTTTTATTTATTTCTTGACTCAAACCCCACATGTCAGTGACCTAGATGGACCCACCTGTCATTGACACACAGCAGGTTTGCATCCGTAAGAGTGGCAAATAAATAAAAAATCCTCTCTCAAGCGTGAAAGAGGATACCGTTGGACCGTCACGTCCGTCAGCCACGGGATGCCTGTCCGTGGTTGCATCGCATGCAGCTCCTCCAGCCTCCATGCTCTACTAGCGCCGCAGCAGCGTCTCGTCGGAATGCTAATTTGGCTGTTTGCCGGGCGCCGGGCGGCTCCATTCCCCGTGATGGCCCGATGCGCCGCTGCGCCGCCCGTCGGGCGGGTTTCCCCTACGCTGCAACGCCGGGGCAGTTGGCACGCGGCACGCCGGGTCGGATGGTGCGCCGAGCTGTGCGCCGTGCCGCTTCCTGGCTCCCGGCGCTCTATCGATCGCACGCGGCCGGAATTGCCCTTTGCTTCTCAGCGCCGCTACGTCACCCCACCTTTGTTGGGGATATAGGCGGCGACAAGTCGTACATCCTACAGCAAAATCTGTAACGGATTACATCTACTCCTCCGTTCCACAATACGCGCAATCATTTGACTCATATAAACCGTGTTTGATCGCTTCGTCTTATTCAAATTTTTTATGTAAATTATAAAAACAAACAAAACGTCATTACAATATCTTTAGTGATGTAATAAGTCATAACAAAAGTGGTAATATTTATTAAAAAAGTTGAATAAGACGAGAGGTCAAACACGCTTTATATAAAGTTAAAGAATTCGCAAAGATTGTGGAATCGGAGGGAAAGATTTTTTGCAGCGCCTCCTGCTTCCGTGACCACCCATTTTTCGTTTGGAGAAGTTTTTGACTTTTTATTATCTTGCCAAGTGGACTGTTTTTATGGAATTGCCAAGTGGATATTAGTGCTGCCTGCACTACGTCACCACTCACTGACTCACCATAGTGTCGCCGGCCAAGCTTCTTTGGGCATGTGCGTCAGCGTGGGCGGGGTAAACAGTGAAAGTTCTACCAGCACAAGCACCAGGTGGGTCTCTCGGAGAAAACAATGGGCACAAAGATCGAGGCACCAGGTGGCAGTAGCAGTGTAGCACACCCCCTCTACTGTGTTGTTTGCTTGCCCTTGCGTGAAAACCACATGTAGGAGATGCTTTTGCTTTCGCTTTTTCCTTTGCGGGGTCGCCACTGCACTATCATCCTCTTTTCCTGTTTTCCAAATTCGTAAAGCAGCCATTCACCTAGAACCAGGGATTACGTATATAGGAATGGAAATGACTTCAGATAATTTTAGACTAACTGAAATCAAATTTTAAATATATGTAGAAGAATTTTAGATATCCACATGAACACAGACAATCTAAACCAGTGTATGCCGTATCGACAAATCCAATTACTTAAAGCCCATGATATTTTAAAAACAAAAAAAATGATGAATTGAAATCAATCCGTGCAAAGCACGTTCGAGAAAAAAAAATAAATTTTATTGGTTATTACTCCTCCGTTTCAAATTGTAGTTCACTTTGGTTTTTCCGATACATTGATTTTGCACTCGCACCTAGTTATACACTGTGTCTGAATACATAGTAAAAGAAATGAATCTAAAAAGCCAAAAGTGAACTATAATTAAAAACGGAAGATTTGCTATGTACCTTTGCTATTACTACCGTTTGTAGCTCTTAGCTTTGTTATTGTGTCATCTTTGTTTGTCTAGTTACATATACCATTAATCAGTACTATGAGCCAATGAACTTGAGTAATTTTTGTTTGTTGCCCCTGTTTGGACCTTTTTTTTTTTTTTTTTTTTTTTTTTTTTTTTGCGGTGACGACTGTGGCAGTCGCAGAATCTCGCAGAATGCCATGCGGTGTCCTGATTTTCTCCATTGCAGCAAACTCACTCTGCTGTCGTAGATCGTGTGTACCGCACCATGTTCCCAAACAGGCAGTGACGTTTTATGGCTTTTCTTTTGCTTTTATGACGTGTTCATTAGTAATTATGTTCATAATCATACTATCAGTCTATTTTAGTCCACTTTCAGTTCAATTTTGCTCGGGCTTCATACCATTTCTAGCATAAAAACATATTCATAGTCACATCATGTGCATAAATGGATTATTAGCACGTAAAGTAAAGAAGGCATTATTCTGCTCCGCTATCATCCATTCCATCGCTAGGCTTATTTATAGGAAAAAGTCTAAATCAAACCCCACACCTTTAGGTGGTCTAAATCACCCCCTGACCTTTGAAATGGTTAAATCACCCCCCTTTTGAAAACCCGGTCAAATTACCCCTAAAGCAGTTTTGAAAAATCATAGAAAATCATAAAATGAAAAATAAAATTGTGCTAGACTCCAAATGAGTAGATCTACGCAATGAATATATAATATGTTATACTTTAGTACATTTTTTTTTTTTTTACTACGAGGAAAAGCATAAATCTAAAGCTACAAAGACAAAAAAATGTACTAAAGCATACCATATTATTTGTTCATTGCGTAGGTCTACTCATTTGGAGTCTAGCACAATTTTATTTTCTATTTTATGATTTTTCTATGATTTTTCAAAACTGCTTTAGAGGGTAATTTGACCGGTTTTCACAAGTTCGGGGGTGATTTAGACCATTTTAAAGGTCGTCGTGATTTAGACCACCTCCCAAAGGTGGAGGTGTGATTTAGACTTTTTCCTTATTTATACCTAGCTAACTTGCAAAAGCATGGAAACTTTAATTCCGGTCACAGCTCTTGAGTGACAGATCTGCATTACATACTCCCTCCGTCCCTTTATGTGTGTGTCGTCCTGAAAGCGTGTTTGTGAGGGAAATACGATTTTCTAGAGACAAACATTTAGGGACGTATGAGTAGATATAGCGACGATTCTTTCTCAAAACTGAGCACTGCGAACGGTGATCCTTCCCCAATCTAGGTGTCACGACCCAGAAATAGGGCCTCAGAAGACAGCCCGATCGGCCCAAAGGGCGCCGGCGCCACCCCCTTTGGGCTTTCTGCGCCCCCTCGCGCCGCCGTCTCCTCCCTTCCGCGGATTCTTCGGCAATTAATTCGGGGATAAAGGAGGAAATTATCTAGGATTATCTTTAGGTGTTTTGGTGTGCAAGGGGCTATCTCATCTATAAGGGAGACCCTTATTAGGAAATAAATAAATACGACATGCTTGTAAAAGGTATTCCAATCTATAAGGAAACCTTTAGAGAGATTGCTTGAGATACAAGTCCCAATAGCCGGGGTATATAAGTAAAGTCTGTAATCTTTCGGGCAACAAGCAAATAAAGAATTTTTATCCCATCTTCCTGCCTCCCCTCTCCTCCACACACGCCGCTCCCCTCGCCCGGCCGCCGCCGCCGCCCCACGCGCCCGACGCAGCGCCGCCCCGCGGCCGCCCGCGCCAGCGCCCCGCGGCCGGCGGCGGCAACCGCCGCCCGCTCCACCGCGCCACCGTCCCTCTTCCCCTCCCTCTCTTCCAATCCCCAAATCTACGCGGTCGGTTCCGCCCAATCTAGCCGGAATCGGCAAATGGTATCCGGAGACCACTACGATCCACCCACCACCATGGACACCGAATCCAAGACGCTCTCAAGAACTTGGCGGGGCACGAGGTCGCCAAGATCAACAAATAGGATGAATAAGATCGACGATAGGCTCTCTATCTTCTCGGGCGAGGATCCAAAGAACACTCAAACACCGCCAACAACTCCGTGAAGCCGAGATCGAGATGAGGGCAATGTTCGAGACAAAGCGCCCGCGACTTCATCAAGAAGCGGACCGACGGCAAGCGTAACTGTGGACAATCAAGTCACCGCAGCTGATCCGACGAACCCGATGAAGTGCTATTTGAAGCCTCAGGCCGCACTAGCAGGGGCGCCGCCATCAGGGGCGCATGCGCCGCCCCCACCTCCACCTCCGGGGCGACACCTTCTCGCCTCGGCTCCCCTCGTCTACACAAACTGTCCTTCCCAACCTATGATGAAAAGGAGGATCCTCCGTGGATCAACCGCCGCGAACAATTCTTCGTGAGGACAAGGTACGCCGGGCACAGGAGCAGTGTCCGTACGCCTCCTATCATCTCACAAAGCGAGCTCAACAATGGTACATGAGGCTGTCCCAGGAGAAACCGGTGGCAGATTGGGCAAGCTTCGCCCAATATGTCAACGAGCGCTTTGGCCCAGCTGAACGGCGCAATCCGCTGGGTGAGCTGGCATCACTAAGGAAGACAGGCACCGTCGATGAGTACACGGAGCAGTTCCTGGCACACGTGGCACGGGCAGGCAACCTCGACGACCAGCAGCAGGTCAACATCTACACAAGCAAGGCTTGGGCGAACCGCTCAAGACGGACGTCGAGATACGTAACCCCAAGGACATGGAGGCAGCCATGTCTCTCGCCAGGCGCACGAGCGACGCCTCACCATCCTCTACAACACCGGCAAGCCCCGGACAGTAAAAGGGCGGGGCACCTGCGCCCCTAGCCCCCGCTGCCGCCCCCTCAGCGCCCCTTCGTCGGCGCCCGACTTCGGCCGTTCAAACGGGCGACACCGAGAGGAGATGACGGAACGACGCAAAGGCCGGACTACGCTTCAAGCGTGACGAGCCGTTCTCACGGGGTCACAAGTGCAAGCATCTCTTCGACATCACAATCTTCAACGACTACACCGACGACACGACAAACAACCCACTTGCGGACGTCAAAGAGGAGCCACCGATCCGAAGGTCCTCACCGGGGACCCCGACTCCGCCCGGCGTGGTGCCCATTCTCTCTACCTCGTCGGTATGATCTCGTGCACGGGCGTCAACATCATCGTCGACTGAGCCACGCACAACTACATCAACCCCCGTGGCGACCACGGCACAGCCTCGGGACTCAGCCGGTGCGTGTCTTGATCACCACCGGGCACCGGCCGCCACGCCTACATGCCGCGCCGCCACCTTCGACGTGCCACTACGCCGACGCCAAAGACCTTCGACATCGACGCCACGTCATGCCACCGGGCGAGGACGCCGACGTCATCCTGGCATGCCTTAGCCGGCAAGCCCGGGACGTGTGATGTGGGACTTCGCGACCCACGAGCCGCAGTATTACCGTGAGGGTCGCCCGAGCACGCTCACTTCAGCTCCACCCCCCCAGGGGCGCCCCAAGTCCCGCGGCCCGCCAGTCGCATCTTCGCCCGGCATCCGGACGCCCACGACTTCGGCTTGGGAACGTTCGAGGCATGCGCGACGCTTTGACCCTACGACACGCCCCACCGGAGTCTTCGCCAAGCTACGCCAGGCTACACCGGAGAATCGCCACCTATGCCGCATCGCCCTCGACGTCACCACGGCGACGCCGCTCCAAAGATGGACGCTTGAGGACGGCCTCCGCTCTTCGACGGCCGATTCTACCTCCCGGCTTCCTCCCATCGCCTCCGCACCTGCTGAGGCCTTTGCACCCGGGCGGAGTTCGCAGGATCTAACTTCCCGCCTTGGGCGCCTACACGACGGAGCCAACTTTAGCCGCTCCAACCGCCATCCTGTTAGGCGGTATGTGGCCACGGCGCCACAATGTCGGCCCGGCCTGTCGTCTTTCGACGGCATGGATCGCCTCTTCCTCACGACAACAACGTCCACATCGCCTCACGGTGCGAGGCGGGGTGTCCACTAGCTTTCGCCCTCTCTATTCGGCGTCGGTTCCTTCATATATATGATGCGATGTTGAACTTGGTCGCCACTCCTCCTACTGAGAAATTCACTATCGGACGCCTCCCGCCGCTCTTCGTCAACGCTCCACCCAATGAGCGTTTTACCTGAGAGCCCTCCCGCGACATGGTGCATCGGCACCTAGATGTGGGCATTCCAAGAGAGCCCTACCGGGCGCACGTCGTCGGGCGGCTTCACAACAAAATTCGTGCGGTTCACCGCTACATCTACCACGGCTACATCGACAACCTTCACTATCTCCTCGGAGTTTGATCCCAAGCGAACCGGGGAGAACATGATTCTCGGGAACCCAGTCCAGGGGCGACTCATGCTACAAAGTTGAGCTCATCGCCTCCGGGGCGACAAATCTCCACCTGTGTGTGATCGAATGGACCTTCATCCAAATAGCGAGGACGCGCCGGCCGGGAGAAGGGGGGGAGATGTTACGACCTAGGAAATAGAGCCCGGAGGACTCGCCCGACCGCCCCAAGGGGGCTCGCCCCCCCCCCGCCGCCGTCTCCTCCCTTCCGCGGATTCTTCGGCAATTAATTCGGGGATAAAGGAGGAAATTATCTAGGATTATCTTTAGGTGTTTTGGTGTGTAAGGGGCTATCTCATCTATAAGGGAGACCCTTACTAGGAAATAATAAATAGGACATGCTTGTAAAAGGTATTCCAATCTATAAGGAAACCTTTAGAGAGATTACTTGAGATAGAAGTCCCAATAGCCGGGCTATATAAATAAGGGGTCTCATGAATCTTTCGGGCAACAAGCAAATAAAGAATTTTTATCCCATCTTCCCCCTCCCCCCTCTCCTCCACGCCGCTCCCCTGCCCTTGCGCCGCCGCCGCCCCACGCGCCCGACGCTGCGCGCTCAGCGCCGCCCACGCCGCTCAGCGCCTCATGGCCGGCTAAGCAACCGCCGCCCGCTCCACCGCCGCCGCACCGCCCTCTTCCCCCCTCCTCTCTTCCAATCCCCAAATCTACGTGGGTTCGCCCGGCCCAATCTAGCCGGAATCGACACTAGGACGACAAGGTCTACATCTATTGTTCTACTACTGTCATCCCCACACTTTAAATGTGCCATATAGTATCATTTTTCTTCTAGTTTGGTGGGCATAGAATAGTATCAAATCACTCTTTTTTTGAGATTTGGGATTAATCCTATCACTAAAATTGGAAAAACCATATAAATATAATGTGGAATGGATAGAATTTACGGACACTTCAAGGCTAGGTGTCTTGATTTCATACCGATAATATATATACAATATGCTTTTGCAAACTAAGGGCGTGTTTGGAAGGATGGCCCGTGGGCTCTGGCCAAGGCCCCCCGGAGCTCGGGTTCGGTGTTTGGCTTCATTTTCTCCTCTCTTGGCCTAGTCCGAGCCAAAACCACCCCGTGGCTCCACTCGTAAGCCGAAATCATCGTAGCGGGGGGGTCGGGGTCGGCTCCGCCGGCGCAAGGCGGCGATTTGGGGGCAATTTTTCACTATCGGCCAGGCTCGTAGGTGGAAACTAAACACGAAAAATGAGGACGGGCCAGTGCTCCAAACACGGAAGGGTGGCCCATTGGCGCCAGACTTCAGGTGGCCAGAGGCAGGTCGACGAGCCGGGCTGGCCAGCTGCACGTTCCAAAAACACCCTAAGATCCCTGGCGCTGCACATACAATCGACGTCCATGTTGTCACGCTCTGATCGACTCTTGGCATACCAAACCAGATCGGTACACTACACTAGGCGGTTCAGCCGCTCACGCAAGAGACATCGATCAGCCACGCCAGTGAAGCTACATGACACACAGTGCCGGCTGGCGCACACGCTCCTCACGTGCCCGCACCGGAAACGTCCCAAGAAAAAGAGGGAGAAAACCCACGGAAAAGTCTTTCTGACCACCCCACCCACCACCCCCTGCTCCTGCTCCATGCTCTGCTCGCTCACGCCCCCAACACGCAACGCAACGACCGCGCCCCTCACAAAAACAAAACAGGGGCCAAAAGGAAAAAAAAAAAAAGGAAAAGAACGCCGACGACGGGAATGGGCAAGCAGCAGCAGGCGCCACCGGCGATGTCGGCGCCTCCGCCGAAGCGCCGGAAGAAGAAGGGCCGCCCGTCCCTCCTGGACCTCCAGAAGCGGAGCCTCCGCCTCGAGCAGCAGCTCCAGGAGCAGCAGCAGAAGCAGAAGCAGAAGCAGCCCCAGGGGCGACGCGGCACCAACCGCCGGAGCGCCGGCTCCGCGGACGAGGACGACGACGACGGGGCGCCCGCCTCCGGCTCCGGCCGCCGCGAGAAGAAGCTCCGCCTCGTCATGGGCCTCCACGACGGATCAGCCAAGGTGGGCTCCTCCCCCTCTCCCCTCCCTCCCTCGATCTGAGCCGAATCCGACCCAATTATGTCGATCCCGCGCGGAATTTGCCTAATTCGGGCGCCCTCGCCTCGGGCCGCGTACGGATCTGCGCACCCGCGCGCCGCCCGAGGAAATTCCTTTGCTATTTTTGGTATCATGAAAAGGCTGCATTTATTTATTTATCTCTCCGTAGCGACTGACGGGCACAGTGACGCACTGGTCAACTCCGCTCCGCTCACAGAGGACTTCTCCCAATCATTTGGGATAATCCTAAACCCTCGCATAGTCTGTCTCATCAGCAGCTTGTGCTGCCAATAATTGGCGCAATTTTTTTAAACGCCCCCCATCTCCGAGCGAGCTTTTAAAGGCGTGCGCTTTTCGGGTTTGGTTTTTGTCAGCTTCCCCGCCAAATTCCACTGCATTTAGCGCTCTCCTTGGATCTCTGTACTTGGGAACTGGCAGTGGTAAACGAAAGCCTACCCCACCTTTTCTGCTGCTTTTTTTCCCCACTCCGGGAGGTTTTCGATGCTCGTAAAGATTTTAATTTCGTATGTTCTGTTTTAAAATCTCTTTTTTTATCTTAACCGCTGCTACCGCAGGGAGAAAAGACGAGGAAAGCGATGGATGGGCGTGAAGGTTGGTGCTCCTTGCTCTGTGGCATTTACTCTTCAGATTTCCGCAGGCTAAAAAAATACTATGTACCTGGACAAATGTGCACAAAGAAAAGATGCCATTTTAAATTCTGTTACTGTTGGATGCATTCCAGTTTTCTCGTCTTTAATTAATGCTTGTGCCTCTGTTTGCCCTGTGCTCGTGGCTTGGATTTGTTCATTCGACAGAGCCGTCAGATTCCGGGCCCACAACACCTTTGCCGAACAAAAAGTTGTTGCTCTTCATCCTCGACAGGCTACAGAAGTGAGTTGCTGTGCTCGTTGCTTGTTCTTCCTTCGGCTCTCCATACTCAGCTCGAGGACGTCTCATTTTTGTGTATCCTGGTTTCTTGCAGGAAGGATACTTATGGTGTATTTTCAGAGCCTGTTGATCCCGAAGAGGTTTGTTTGCTTTACAAGTGATGATGATGCTATATGTTTGTTTTCTTTGTTTCGATTATTGAAACTGCTGATTTACCTGTTCATGCCCAATTATGGCCAGCTACCTGACTATCATGACATTATAAAGCATCCAATGGATTTTTTGACAATACGAAAGAAGCTCGACAAGGGGGCCTATTCTAATTTGGAGCAATTTGAGGTGGGTTACTGGATTTATTTAGGTTGATTTTTTTTTTTATTGAATTCTTCTTCAATCAGCCAGCAAACTCTTTATAATAGCTAGTAATAAGCTGCTGTCCTTTATTCAAAGCTTGGTCAGAGACTCTTTGTACTGTTTTCCACTGGGGCCTCTTGCTCTATGCCTCTACCCTGGTTGCATGTTTTAGGAGCTGATGTTTAGTCTCATGGACTTCAGGGTTTTCCTGTTAAGTATTGTCTCTGATGGTGTTCCATGTGTACAATGAATCCCATCCAAACCTGTTTTTTTTCTCGGCAATATAATCACTTTCGAGATTGGTACAGCATATATATGTTATCACGTAAATTTTCTTAATAACAATTAATTTGGAAATGTAAATTTTAAATCAAGTTTAGTTTGGTAATGTTCTTGTTCGAAAGTGAAGCACTTACGCCACGTCGATCTATTTTATTGGTTCCATAAGAGCATTTTTACTAGGAAAAAGTTTGTCCAACGCTATGTTTGCATTCAGTGACCTATCCAAGATTGTTTCTATTGACTATTGAGTTGCTCTACTTAAGCATATAAACCCAGTAGCTTGAAGGGAAGACCTGTTTCTTGTTCGAGATTATGTGGTGTATCCTTGTTTTTCTCCAGTTTAAGCGTGGAGATTAACATCTGATACAGAACTGTACTAGGTTAGCAGACAATCTATTACCTTTTTTTTTTTTTGATTATGTTATGGGCCCTAACTTTTCTCAGGCATGATTTCTCTGGTTTCTGCTTTTCAACTGTCTGGCTGAGTTTAAATTATATATAGTTACATTTATTCTGCTGATGTGCCTAGAAACAATTCTCAAACACTCTGAGGTATCCTATGTTAATTTTTGTTTTATGCTACGTAGGATTGCGAACTTAACAGCATGGTCAATAACAGAAGATTTTACGTATTAGAAACTTGCTAAGAGAACACTGCTATATGTCACTTGACCACCTATTGTACTTGCACGAGATCAAGGCAGCTGGGATATCAATGTTCTCGTGCAAGTTTGCACACTGGAACATACTATGATAACACTAATAATATGGTTCCAGACATATAACTAGGCAGGAAAGTGCAGTATTCTGTTTGAAAATATATATGAGCACAAGAAGTGCACATTATACAATGTAATCTTGTAAATGCAGTTGGGTTTTTTATTATGGTAAAGATGGTTAATACACTGTTAGAAAAGATGAAATGTCCTTGTCTCTTTAGAAGAGATGTCTTTATGCATTTTTATAAGTACATGATAAGATGGGGATGGACTCATACACCATATATTGCGTTAAGTTCAAATATCACCTAGGGATTTAAAGTTCTAGATGTGTAAAAGTTACACAAGCACTGTGCTTGGTAGTTGGTGCTGCCTGTGTTACTTTTTGATAGGATGCTTTCAGTTGAGAAAGCTTGTTGTTTGAATAAAGGAACACTCTAAATAGCATACGTCCTTCCCTTTTGCAAGTCATTCATGCCATACTTTGGAAGGTGGTACATTAGATAATTATAGATATAGATGTTTGCTCTACAAAAAACTAGCCCACTTGCCTTGTTTATGTTGGCAAATCATATTCAAGCTGTACCTCAGTTGCTATTTCATTAGTTATTATTAAGTATGTTGGACCTAAGTTGGAATTATGTGTTGTTTGAAAGATGAGGCATGCATTTGGTAAAATGATATGATACCTTTGTAATGTCTGAACAGGACACTATGCTTTAGTCGCCATTTTGCAGCTTTTGTTTCGCTAATGAATTTACTTCTAATGATGACTTCCTACTTGATAAATATCTGATGTGTGTATACTGCTATAATAACATCGTGGATTTGCCAACTTGCATTTTCGCCACCCATTCGACTGTGTTGCATTGCATGGAACATCATATTAACACAGGCCATTTTTATCCCACAAACATCTTTGCTGAACATCTCTTAAGAATGAATTTGCTAGTCAGCACACATTTGAGTACTGGTGTGCTACTGCTTAATCAAAACTGCACTGTACCATGTGTATTCTCAGTGCTTGTTGAAAGCATTACACCTTATTCGTGCAGACGTGCAGTCATGGTAGAGAATGACACATTTTTTTCTGTAACGAATTTGGATATTCGGTATTGCTTTTATTACCTGCAGTTCTGCTGCAAAGTAATATTTCTTTCCTGGCCTCAGAATCCTATTGACATTTTATCAAGCGTGTTCAGCGCTCACTTGACTGAATTTTCAATTTACAGGATGATGTGTACCTGATAAGCTCCAATGCGATGTGCTACAATTCACCAGATACAATATACTATCGACAGGTCAAACATTTAGCCTACATGTTATGATCTTCGAATATAATTATGAATTATGGTGTATTTAACATCCATATGCCATGCATAACAGGCACGGGTATTCAAGAGATTGCTAAAAAGATTTTGAGAATCTTAGGCAAGATAGTGATGCCAGTGAACCAGAACCTGAACCAGAACCCAAGCCAGAGCCGGAGCCAGAACCAGAAGAACCAAAACCACAGCCTCGCAGGGGGCAGGCCTCCAAACAAGAACAATGCCAAACAGAAAGTTGGGAAGCCACCGCAGAACGTGCTACTGCAGACTATTCTGGTGCAACACTTGCTACAGCAGCAAATATTGGACGCCATGCACAGGCAGATGTTGATCTGTCACGAAGAGTATTGGATAAAGCTATGATTGCAGATATGTTGAGAGCTTCTTTTGCCAATCGAAGGAATGAACACAACTGGTCTGGCGAAAAAAAAATTGAAAGAATTGAAGACTACTCAGGTTTTGACTTCTCTTTTTTTTTTCTTTCTTTCAAAAGTGTCTTTTGTAGGGTAAACATCTAATACTAACTGAACAAGCATCCAATCTGGCCAACTCATTTTTCTTATAACCATCGTTATGGTCGCTATTTTTTCCAGGTTATGGGGGGTACATGGTCCGCAAAAAATGGGGAAGAGGCCAATTCTCATGGAAGATAGTCGCCGAAGCACGTACTATGAGGCTCAACCATCTAGTTCAATATATGAGCTGCCGGTATCGTCCTCCTACAATGGGACTAAGAAGCTGCTAGTACCAGTTGAGTGTCCAATCCAAATTCTGTCCTATAAGTAACTGATGATATACTAATATAATTTCAGCCTCCTACTAGCATTAGAGAACAGCAAGACACGATCATCCACACTTTAACATGTTTTTTTTATCAGGTTGGGGTTCAGTTACAGCAGTCCTATTCCCCGCAGCCTGGCACGATTTGCTGCACAACTTGGTCCTGTGGGTTGGGAAATTGCATCAAGACGAATTGAACGGAGCCTTGCGCCCGAACAAAGTTTGGTCGTGGCTGGGTAGGAGATTGTGAAACGCCAAACTCATTCAAGCCACCTGTACTAGCTGCATTTTCAGAAACAATGACACCACCAAGCAGTATAGCAGCATCAGGTGAGCAGCCATCTATGAACGGTCCTCCTGCCACAGAGGCCTGTGCTGGCAACATAAGCCATCCGGTGGGATCTCAACCACATGCTATGCCATATGCTTCTACCAGCACAGTACACAGGATGAATTCTGAAGCATTAGCAAGCCAGCAATGTGGATCAGTAGATTCAGTACCACAGATTCCGATAAACCGAGGTGAACGTGCTGTTGAGATGAAGGGCAGCCCTAATAATCTTCATGGACACCCGGCGATGCAGCAAACTGTGAATGGTTTCAATGCCGTTCCAGGTGCTAAACCAGACTCTTAGCTACACTTGTACGCTTAATGTTCCATTATTCTGATGCCCATTTTAGTTCAAAGTTCATGACCTTTCAAAGCTTTCTGCCCTTTTTCAGGACCAATGATGTTCCCACCTGCGGCTCAACTGGTGGTGAATCAGATGCAGACACATACGGCTGATTGAGCAACAAGTAGAAATTGAATCTACATTGTCAACATGACATTTGGATTGTGCCCGCTTTCAGTCTCTCGCGGGCACCAGGCGACGATGGTGGATGGCCTTAGGCCGCACCCTGCCAGTGGCTTGGCACCCACCAACCTCAACATTTGGGGGTCTGTTCGCCGTGGATCTGTCGCGCCGCCGCAACCCGGTGCTGCAACTGTGAGCCTGTTGTGTAATTGCGTAAGTAGTAATAGGATGATGATAACGTGCATAGATGTGTCAGGAGGGTGGATGTTGTAACAGAGTTGAGTTGCAGTTTGAGATTTAGCGATTCTGAATGTGTAGTAGGAAAACCACAGGGGAAGCGAAACATCTGTATAGATTATTCAGGAGTTTTTTAGCGTTTTGGTGACTGGTCGCAGATGCGACCGAGCATGAAATCGTGCGAATCAGATTGCCTATTGTTTGTATACATCAATCGGACGGTGTCCCCGGATTTGCAGGTACTACAGTTTGTAGATTCAGTAACACGAAGATCTTGCTTCACGATGTCGCGAGATCTCCAGCTCCTCGACCTCTGCTGCTGTCCATGTCAAGTCATCAAATTGGTGCTGCTGCGCCGCGGCCATGTTTGGCAAAACTCCTCGACGGCAGGAGATGCAACAGCTAGGGACGGATTATTTTTTTCTGCATTTTTTTTTTTCTCTCGAAAGGACGAAAAATGTGCATCCTGATGATGGCATTGTCGGAGGAACCAAACAAGCAGCGACCGTGCGTACTGGCGCGACTAGCGGCCCAGCAGGCAGCAGCCCAACAATGAAATTACGCAACAGGCCGAAGTGCTCGCTGAGAACCAGAGACCCTGTGTGTGAGCGGCGCGGGGAAGGCTGTGGCGCGTGGAGCCGCGGCAGGGAGCCTCGCCTCCGGCGGACCGGCGCCGCGACAGCGATCACCCAATTCCACCCTATTGCCTCCTACCTCTCCCCCACTAGGCCGCTCTGTTTCCTCCACCATCCGCCTGCGCCCACGCGCTCGCTCGTTGAGCCATCGCTCACGTCAACAGCCGCGCCCTCTACTCGTTCGACGAAACGCCACCGAGCCACTGACGCGTCCGCTTCCATCTTCCTCCGCTTCGCCGCAGTTCCCAGCCGGAGGGTTCCATGTCCGTGGCCAAGCGCTACGTGCTGCGCCTCTTCATCTCGCCTCAAGTACGTCACGGCGAACGTGGTGGACAGGCAGAGCGGCCGCATCGTGACTACCGCCTCGACCGCGGAGCGGCCCCCTGCGAGACGGGCTGGAGTGCGGCCGCGCCTGCAACGCCAAGGCGGCGGCAGCCGTCGGCGAGGTGCTCGCCATGCGCCTCAAGGTGGACGGCCTCGCGCGGGAGCCCATATACGCCAACGCGGAGAAAGAGGTCGCCAAGAAAGGGTTCAAGAACCAGACCAAGGTCTGGGCCATCCTCAACGCGCTGCGCAATCACGGGTTAACCTCCACGTCGACGACGATGGCGACCACAGGCCGCACGTCTGAAACAACCATCAGTTCACCAGTTTGTTCCTCCAACTCACAACAGTAATAAATTTGATCATGCTGATTGTTACTGTACGTGCTGTTATATGTTGCTTCAGTAGCCTTTTTCCATTACTCTCAGTTTATTGAACAATATAGCTTTCTGTGTGTAGCATTATCACTGCGGAGACTTCTGTGTAATCTGATACTTTGGTATCATCTAACTCTCAGACCACTTACAGATATCAGAAAAATGAGGAAATGAACCAGTGATTCACCAAAAGGTCATGCAGGATAAGTGCCCTATTGTGAAGGAAATTGACACCCAATGGTGTTTAGGTACTCAAGAAGGGTGAACAGGTTTGATAGATACAAAAGACCCGATAACTGATAACTTAAGCAAACCAAGGTTAAATTACAGAGCACCTTGTCAAAACATGGTGCTGCGGCAGCAACTAGCACGACCTGTGGGTCCTAGAATTGCTGGCATAACTTTACTGACTAAGTGCCTCTAGGTTCTTGTATGCTTTGAGCTGATTCATAGCACTATCCAGCAAAGCCTTCTTACTACCATTGATCACTCTCATTGACTGTTTGAGCTTACTCTTGGCTACAATCAGCTCGTTTTGCAGTTTCTTCATCTTCAGAGCATCCCTTATCTTCTCGAGGCCCCTGATCTTCTCCTCAATGAAATGTAAGCTATCATGGTCTGGTTGAACTCCTGAATCTGATGGTACCAAAGCCCAGGGCATGTCATCTTTTAATGGTGGAGCAGAGGGTGTAGGGTGCCCACCTTGTGAACTGCTTCCTAGAACCAATATCATTTTCTGCAAGCAAGTAGAGGTGTCAGTTTCAGTTTTGGAAATCAAAATCATGGTGGAGGAACCCTGGACTGTTGCAGCTTTGTCAGAGTTTGACATAGTTTTGCAGTCTAACGCCCTTTAAACTTCTGATACTGTGCTTTGATCTGTGTCAAAGCACTTTCCTTCTATTCGGCATACTGTACACGTTACAGTCCAGTGGATATCAAGTATTCACATTTAAATATTCATCTAGAAAATTGACACCATGTTGCCATTCATTCTACTCTATTATCATACAGCAAGTAATACCTGTTTGTGATCCTCGATTGGAGTATCAGGGTACACGACTTTGACATTTTTCTTCGTCTTCCGCTTCAGCCATTGGCAAATCTCTGTTGGGTTCACTTTTCCAACCACCGTGACAATCCCACTGTTAACCTCCCCCACAGAAGTTTCAACTCCTGTATCACAAAAGAAAAATCTTTGTTCTGATTTGCAGAACCTGTATAGAGTGACAGGAGATGAACAATTAGAAAGGGTGTACTCCGTACCACTGAAACTCCCAATGGACGCCATGGCCTTCTCCACCTTGCTGACGCAGCCAATGCAGCGGCAGTGCATCTCAACCTGGAACCTGAATCGCCTGGACGCCTCCTGTCATGTGAATGGAAGAACCAGATCCATCTGTCAGTCCTGGAGGTGGTGAGAAAAGGATGAGCAGAGGAATAAACAAGGTGAAGCTCCTCACTGTCCCCATGATAGAGTCTCGAGCTTCTTCTGTAACGCTGTTCGCCGGCGGCGATCAGAGGAAGCGGCACTAGACCTCCAACAACCCGGCGGCAGCGATCAGAGGAACCGGATGGATGTTGCAAGGGTCTCCCGGTTAAATAGGCCTGACTGTCGAGCGTGCGGCACTTTTGGTCAGCTACCAGTTTAATGGGAGGGAGCGGAGTTCCATGCAGTTTTGTGAATCAGAGGAGCCACCGGTTTGCATGCTTGACTTGACTGACCGTTCACTGTTTCACACACTAGCTGCCTGCCTGTTACTCCGTACAACATTGGCTACACGTACATCGTTGACTCCAGCATGCAAACCGGTGAACGGTCACCAGTATTTTATTGAAGCACTCCTAGTCGAAATCCAATGGTTAAAATCACTCTAGCTTCATTTATGTGTGCATTTTCGTTTGCGACCAAGTGTGTAGGGGGAAAGATGATCGACAGCTCAGTCTTCTTCTGTGTCATGAGTGATCCACATAATAGGGATCATGTTCTTCGAAGGTGGAGAAATGCGCTAGACATCTGGCATGAGATTAGGTAGTGGTAGTAATTTACATTTCGTGTTTCTTTGTTCATGTTTGTCCCGGGAACCTTGGACAGACCGACTCTTATATTTTCCAGGGTAAGCTCCTTTCATTATGTCAAAGTCAAACTATATAGTATACTTTTTTTTTCTATGATTTTTTAAAATTGCTTTTAGAGGGTAATTTAATCGGTTTTGAAAAGTTCGTAGGGGTAATTTAGACCGCTTTTATAAGTTGGAGGAAGTTATGTAGCTTACCTTCCATAAAAAAGGAGGTGTGATTTAGACTTTTTCCTGAAGAGGAATTAGTTGTATGGCCCTGAAAAAAATGGGTTTGTATGGCCCTTTTTCCTCTGTTCTCTTGGGCCGCCTAGCATAATCTGGCCCATAGATAGAAATAAAAAGGAAGAAGAATTTGGCCCAACAGAACAGAGCACAGCCTTAACTTGAGAAATTCCAGAATTTGGGTCACCGGAGAAAGGGGAAGAGACGAACAGAGAAGACCACGAAGCGGAAGCGCAGCCGCAGCCGCAGCCCACAGGCACGACATGTCTCGCCGGCGGCGAGGAGGCTCCGACTCGGACGGCGAGGACGACAGCTTCCTCTACCGCTACCCGCCCCCGTCCGCCGCGGCCTCAGCAAGCGCCTCAGCGGGAAGCGGCGGCAAGCCCGCGGCGCGGGCGGGGCTCGGGCGGCCTCGCGCCGTCCAAATCCACCGTCTACGTGTCCAACGTGGACTTCGCGCTCACCAACCTCCGACCTCCACCTCCTCTTCTCCCGATTCGGCCGCGTCGCGCGCGTCACCGTCCTCAAGCGACCGTGAATCCCGCCGCAGCCGCGGCGTCGCCTTCGTCCTCTTCGTCAGCCGGGAGGACGCCGCGGCCGCGGCCGCCGAGATGCACGGCAAGGTGCTCAACGGGCGTACGCTCTCCGCCTCCATCGCCGCCGACAACGGCCGCGCCAAGGAGTTCATCCGACGCCGCGAGTATCGGGACAAGTCGCGGTGCTACGAGTGTGGCGAGGAGGGCCACCTCTCCTACGAGTGCCCCCGCAACCAGCTTGGGCCCCGCGAGAGGCCCGCACCGTCTAAGAAGTCGCGCCGCGGTGGTGGTGGTGGTGGTGGGGCAGCGGCGGGCGTGGGCGCGGTCGCGGTGGCGAGGCTGATTGGCATTCGGATGACGATGAGGATGCCGCCGCCGCCGCGGCGTTCGAGGACGATAGGTGGGCGTCGGTGGTGGATACGAGGGGACAGGAGGAGAAGGCGGCTGGGAAGGAAGACGGAAAGGCAAAGGCAAAGGCGGCGAGGAAGGAGAAGAAGAAAGGCTACTTCAGCGACGAGAGTGACGAGGACGACGACTAGACTTCAGTGTACCCCTGCTAACTAAGCTTCAGTGTTTCCTTCTTACGCTGTTGTGTTTTGACAATAGATCTAACGAGTTACTTGATCAACATCTTTGTGTTTGAATCCTAGCTCTTCAAATTTCTTAAGCTTTTTGATTTGATGGCTGATTACTTGTTACAGACTTTTTCTTTGTCAGTGTATTATTTCCCTGATTATGAAGCTTATTATTATGAGATCTCTACTATTATCCATCTGAACAACACCCCTGGTTATGCTACTATGGCTTGTTGATAAAATGGTTATCCAGAAAAGAAATAGTTAATCATTTCTCAGTTTAGGTCTAATAATGAAATGCTTTTCAGAACTGCTGGTCATCATGCTTATATTATCAGTGCTCTTAATTCAATACTTTGTTGAGGACGCCATTTTTGCTTTTAGTAGCTTGTTGCCAGCTATAAGATGGTTGCTAGCTGTGTGTTCTTATTGCTTGGTTCTCAATTACTTCTCATATATCAGTGGATTTGTATTTCTTCTCTCTTCTGATTAAATCTTTTTGTATCATTAAGATGCTTATTGCAATGAATCACTGTGCCTGCTTCCTAGAGTGAGAAGGAACACATAATGGTTGTATATCGTGCCCAGCTTTTTTGCTTAACTTACGCAAATTCGACTATCTCCAAAACAGCTCAATTCTTAATACATCATTTTCTGTTATTTCATTTAACAAACTGACAATATTCATTCAGAGTTCTTCTCAACATGTGATGAAAATATTGTGTTCTCAACTTTTGATACCCTTTTGTTTCTGTTGCAAGTTCTTGCTTTTTTCTAGTGCATCACAGGACATCAAAAAAGAGATGAAAACATCTCCATCTTGAAAGTTGAAACATTGTTAAATCTTGTAACGTTCAGGCTATAAGGTCTGCAGTATGCAGCTAAACAAAGTTGAGCATGTCATTTCTTTGTGGTCTCGTTAGTTACTAAGTTATCTTGTCTATGGGTAAGTGTAGTGTTATTTAGATAATGACCATAAACATTGTTGCAGTACAAAAACATCAGCATATCTATAGGTACTTTCCAGGAAGGTTTTGGAGCCAACCAAGCTGAGATTGGTTGGAATATACAATGTTGAATCCTTTGCCTTAAACTTTACCAACAACTCTGTCCTGTCAGGAATGTCTAGGTGCTGAATGGTTTGTAGGCATTTTGCTTTTGGAAGAGAACTGCAAATCTTGAGTTGTAACTTGTAAGGATGGACACTCCTGATGTCAGCACTTTGACTGATTAGGTTAGGACTTGTATTATTAGTTCTTGTGCAATACTTACTGATAATGTGAGAGATCATTTGAGGGCACGAGTGACAAATCATGATAACCACACAACTGGCCAGTATTTCATCCAGGGCGCCAGAATAAAGCAAGGAGAAAAAAGAAAAATACACTAGAGAAATCTGTTTTTTTATTACTGTTGCTACATATGTAGTGTATTAGTTTCCTCCATCATTCTGCCATCTTTGGTTATTGACGCCTCAATTCTAGAAGCATATTATTAGTCGGAATGGTGTTCCTTCTGTTATTTGACTGCTGGTTCATAATGTAGAGGCATATTTCTGATATGAGCATGTCAGTGAAAGGATCTATATACTTTGTATTCTGGCTACATATTGTATTCTAAGCTACACATATTTTACCCATGTCCCTTTCATTTAGTGAGCCAGCAATATTGTATTCTCTATTCATGCTGTGGTGTAACTTGTATCATTTTTTATGGCAAAAGACTGGGGAGATCCCCACAGCACACAATTTTTTTTTTTTTTTTCATTGATAAACAAACAAGAGGGGTTCTTACATACCGAAATTAACTTGTATCATTGGCAAGGGAAACATGAAAATAATTTATTGTCAATTAATTTTTAATTAAATATGTTGACACAGTCACATATGTGCTTCCCTATGCTGGTTATTAGAATATTGGTATACTCTAGTCTCTATATTGATACTTGGCAATTGACATACAAAAGGGTTCGCAAATGGAAGCTTCTTAAAAACAATCTGTAATGTCTACAGCAGCAGACATTCTTTCAAAGAGGCCCATAATGTAGTGTACCATACAATGTTTTTTTATTTTTGCAAAGGACAAACAAATTGAACAAACTAAGTATCCTATCATCCTATTTCTGCATCTAATCCTTGCTGCAGAAAATTGCAATCTTAGAAGTAGAACTTCATGTCCATTGAACAGAGCACGCTGGTCACTCAGGCGATGAAGGAATGCTGTGATCTTAAGGGACCATTGTAGCTGATCAATTATCAGAAAGAAGCCATCAAGGATTGTTGCACACCAGTATTCCAAGAACCAAAACATACTTGGAGTTGGAGCAAATCTGATTTGTAGATATACTTCACCCTATCACCCTATTAATTTAATCAATTGCATTGTCACTCAGAGATTCAGGTTCATCAGTGAGTATTTACAAGCAATGCATGCTTACTTCGGTTTATCCTAATTCCTAGAATTGACTTTCCTGTTGTCAAGTACTCTTGTTTGATCATCAGTTCCTAACCTGAGCAACTGATCGAAGGCTAATTGATCTAACAGCAGAACTGATTAAACCTCACAAAGTGGTGAGGCTCATACTGTTGTCATGACAAACCAGTGTGACCAGTTGTGACCCCTGTAGCTGGACTAATAGCTAAATGAACTGAAATTTTGATTGTTTGGATATCTGCTAGTTTGTATACATGAAGGCACTCCTGTAGATCTGCATCACATGTCATCAAGACCCATTCTGAATCATCATCCAAGTACTTTAAAACCAAGTAGTTTGTGTCTACTATACTCAAACGTTTTGCTATCTCATGCTTCAGTTCTTGAAAACTGCACTCTGACTCAGTCTGAATCTCACCTTTTCTGAGCCAAATGTTGCCTTTACTCTCATATTTGCATCTGTGTTCTGCTTAGTGTTGGGGGGCAACGGGCTTCGAGAAGAATGATGTCCACCATTAGCCTTTTCATTAACATCCTGTAGAAGATCAATTGGAGCCTCATGAACTGAGAAATGCTCATATAATGAAGGGTTTTCTGTTTGCAGAGTCTGAATAGAGCTGTCTTTCACAGGTTTCTCTGACTTCATCAGATCAATTATACCCTGTTGTGCATGATTTGTTGCACCTCCGCTACATGAGGGGCTTGACTTAGAACTGTGGCTGTACGAAGAGTGTGAGTGTGAAGTTGATGGCACATTGCTACTTGACTTGTGGGGTTGGTGCTTGTTGAAGTCGGTGAGATTGCTCTGGTTAGTCGGAGGAACTGTGGCACTTCCTGACAAATTGTTGTCAGATGAGATTGAGGTGTTTGTGAGATCCTTGTACAGGGTGTTTAGCTGGAAAGCTGTCTCTGCTCCATGAACCGAATCAATGATCTGTTGAAGCTTTTTAGAGAGTGGTCTACTTTCTTTATCTTTTCGCGATGGCCAGCGGGTTATACCATGCTGCCTGCATATTCTTTTGAGGGTTGTAGGGCACACTGGGAGATTAAAAAAAGGTTAGCATATTTGCAACCAGATCAAACACATATATAAAGCATGTTCTCATAAAAAGATGCTATCACAATCTGGAGATGCAATGCACAGATGATAAGTATGCTGTCTGCACCCTTGTCTGGAAGAAATAATTTTACCTATGTTGACTCACGAATCCCTAAATCCATCTATTCTAGTTTTGGAAAACATCATATCATGTCACTCTGATAAGTTAGTTTATGGGCTTATTTTGGAATGTATGTCTTCCTACGTGTGTACCATAATTGGCATCATGATAAGTTAGTTTGTGGGCCTAAAGGTGAGATCATCATATTGATCATTTCAGAATGTCTATGCTGAGTGTTTTGTTTAGTAAGCAATGAATTAGACTGTATGAGACTGATCAATTCAATTCTAGGCTATGTGCACTGTTTGCTCAATCAGCTAGAAACCATAAGGTTGATCTGCTCACTGATTTTTTAGAAAGACTCCATTGTTATTTGTTATGTCAGTTCTTGAAAGTTGACTTTCTGCTGTGCTGTACTTGCATTATGTTGCTTCATGTTCATATGCTTTCTATATTGGGGCCTAGTGGACTACTGGCATACTATACATGGAAAGGAAACACATATCACGATAAGGGATGACAAGAATGTTCATCTTTTGACTATGGATGCATGTGATGGTTGACTCTCTGATGGAAACTAACACTAAATTATTGCTTAATCAGATTAGCACGCTGGCTGCATTTTTTTTTTTTTTGGTTGACAACCTGGCTGCATTAGTTGTACCGCTATAATTAAATGACTGATGGTATATACGGAAGCAGTAAACTATCCTTTGCTGAATCTTTTGCATTATCTGATGATTCACTCACCTCCAAGGCTCCTTGCTGCATCTTTCAGGCTACCAGCGAAGTACTGCCGCAGAACCTGCAAACTAACAGTCTTCAGCCTTTGTACGCCTTTTTTGCCTTGCTGCCTTCAGCGGTTGCGTGAACACCAGATAGAGATGGGCCCTGCCCCGCAGGTGAGAACATTCCATGCATCTGCAATGCTGCTAACTCGGCTTCTTGCTGTGAAGTTCCTGCCAGACTTGTCCAAGAGGCCTCCCTCTACGATCTGCTGAATTGCCTCCAAAGGACAACTCCTCAACTTTGTCCTTCCCATGAGGAGTAAAAGAGTTCAGTTCGTTCATTTCCAGCACCGCTTCGTCTTCCATCTCTGTCTGTGACCACACGTAGGGTCTGGCAAACACTTCGCATGGTGCCTGACAAGGAGTCCAGCACTGTCTTCTGCTCCTCCAGTGCTTCACAATCTGTTGGCAGAAAGAATTCCAGCACGAAATCTGCTGTCCCAGTGCGTGTGCACCGTAGTCGGATAGCCACTGCACCTTTTAACTTGAAGATCTTGGCATGGTGAGACAAGGGGTAGTCCAATTTAGTTGAGGATCCAATGTCTGGCAAGAAGCATGGCTGGTTTGTCGTGAAGGCCTTCCCTGCCACCCCCGTCCACGCAGCAGGTGATGCTCGAGCAGGCCTCATGGAAGCCCCGCATCTCGGCTTCATTCACAAAGCATGCCTCGTCAATGGTGGAAATGCAGTACCGTAGTTCTCATCGGAATGTCGGCTGCCTCGTTTCCCTTGTTGAACACATGTGACCCATGTCTGGGCTAATGGCAGCTTGTGGGTCAGGCAGGCTGCTCTCAGGACATCCAGTATCTCTGGTAAAGCATCTTTGTAGGAAGCAGTGCTGAACTGGTGGATAATCAATAAGAGTGGCCATGAAGTCATGAGTGAGAACTGAGAAGAGATAAGCATCGTTGTTTCATGTCTCAATATCTTATACACTTGCTTTATATTTGAGCTAGAGTGGGTAAATTGAAACATGCAAAGTTTTTTTCTTCTCAAACATGCAATTTAAGTAGATTTCCATATCATGCCTACATTAAGTTGGAATATAGAGGTCCTGAGATTCTTATTTTTGGAGAACATGAAATATTTGCCAAAATTCAAAGCTGCGACACAATTAGTGTATAATTTCTTTTCTGTTTACCTTTATGCGTGGAATGCTCGAAACTTCTGTACTTCTGAGATTAACTGCCTGCAAAGGCCCTTGTCATCATTAGAAAGCCCAGACCTGGAAACACTCTATTGATTTTTCTACTGTAATAATTGTCATGCAGGTGCTTCAAGGTGACATCAGTGGCCAAACTGTTATTTTTTTCCCTGCACTAAGCTGGTGATTTGATCTCCTAACCTAACACACTTGTGATACTACTATGAACTTTCAGGGGCAGTGAGATTGAGGTCTCATACCTGGAGAGCACTGCAGATGGTGTTGAGTTCAGAGGTGAAGTTGAGCTTCTGCCTTGTCATGATCAGCTCAATGACCCCCAGGCAATTGTAGCTCCTTTTCGAACACTGGCAGCCCCATGGTGCCGTGGACATCGAGGTACTGTGCATCCCTTACCCTGGGATACTCATAGCTGGTGAAGTACCTGATGTCCGGTGACCACTGGGAGCCTGCCGATGAAGACCCTCCCTGGCAGCCCCGGCGAGTCCCCCCGATTGAACATCGGTCGAGAACTCATACTTGGTGGACACCTCCCTGAAGCGGATGAGGCTGTCGGAGCGGTGGTCGAGCGTGAATGGCTGCCCGCTGGTGGTCAGCACCAGCTTCCCGTCATCGCGGTTGACCGGCACCCAGAGCTGCACGAGGACGTCGCCGTCGCTTTGTGTGTCCCGGATGTAAGACAGGGCCTGGCTGAACCGCTCCCGCACGGAGGAGGGGCTTGCGCCGCCCGTCTGAATCCACCAGCTGGCGTTAGCGGCCGGCGCTGCCGTCGTCGTCACTGTGGTGGCTGTCGCATCAGCCGAGAAGAAGGCCGAGGATGGAGAAAACGCTAGCGAGTTGGGCGAGCGCGAGACCACCTCGAGCCAGCTGTTGTCGCCGGATAGTAGCTGCTCAAGGAGATCCAAGTCGACGGCCCCGCGCCTTCGGACGTGGTGCGTGCCACGGAGATGCTCGGAAGCTGCGGGTCTCCTCCCTCTTCCATGCAGATGCAGGTAACTCTCCCTTCAGAACCTGCTTACACAGTTCATCACGAACGCACTCCATCAGTGGTAGCTGTGATCTTGGTAACGATAATAACAACACTTGGGCATGTAAAGCCACAGTGCTTCACTTCTGTTCTGCTGAAGCAAGGCTCCATGCACATCTTTGAGCTAGGAAACCATGGAGACATGGTAATCCTTGGGGATTTTTGTGCTAGGCATGCGTGCTTTCGGATTGCAGGATGTGGGTGGTAGTTAAAGAACACATCATTTTCAATGGAAAGCAAGCAGCGAGAGAGAGATTGGTAGAGAGGTAGCAAGCAGCTCACTGTTAATCACACGCCTGACGCAGTGACGCCTCGTTTCTTGTCATAAAAAAGGGCTCCCGTCCTCCTCTCTTCCTCCTCCGGGATTAGCAAGGTGCTAGCCTCCACCAGGTAGCTCTACGTTGCTCAGCTCAACTCACCGCCGGAAAAGGCTCGGTGCGGATCCTGCTGCCGCCGTGAGACGGAAAGGAGAACAAGAAATTTGCTTGGCCTGGCTTCGCTTGGTTTTGCCCTTCTTTTTCTGGTTTTGTCGTAACAACAAAGGCTGTGGGGCCACCATGGCAATTTCGGTTTTCTTTTATTTGTTAGAATCTTTCCCTCTCGCTGAGGGCCCAGCTGCACCACACCACGCAGGAACCCAACCATACGTCCATACCCGCTTCCATATATAAAGGCAACTTGCAAGGGTGATTATGCAGCTTCAGAAGGGTATTCCTTGGTAGGAAATCCTCTCTTTCACAAACTGTATATTCCTTGGGAGATTTTAAAAAATGGTGGTTTGTGAATTTTGTAGCTTCAGAACTAGGGACGGCTGTTTTTTACATATAAACAATTACCTGTTGATCTGAGTCCCAAACTGTATATTTATGCTGTGGTATATTTTGCGAATTTTAAAAAGGGTGATTATGCAGCTTCAGAACTGGGGACGGCTGTTTTTCACGTATAAACAATTACTTGTTGGTCTGAGTCCCAAACTGTACATTCATGCTGTGGTATATTTGTAGAAAAAAGGTAGATTTTCCTTGTAACTATTGCTGAAATGTTGAATAGCTCACACATTCATTTGTCAATTCTGATTCCGGGGCCACAAGATCACTGAAATGCAGGCAACAGGCCTAACCTCATTGGTGACATCATAGAGGGGGATCAGGGGTGTATTGATTGGAGATTTCTAGCATATATTGGTGTAGGGCCAACCAAAATTTGTCCTCTCTACTTAAAGAAAGGCAAACCACAGATTCCGGGACAACTGTTTCAGAAAAGGTTGGAGTTTTAGTATGTAAAATGTCCCCACTACCTTGCCATCAAATACATGGTTCTGTCTAACAGAAAAATTCATAGCAGAAAAAGTTTATCTGATTGTCTCAAACTTATATGGTATCATTCTCTTCTCTATTATTGATTACATGTTTCCTTTACTTTGATTGAAACTATGCTGTCATCTCGTTTGTTTCTAATCATGTCCATTCTAAAAAGGAACCACTTTTCCAAATGCTTATGTAAAACTGTTTAGACATTTCTGATAAAAAGAAGAGTCAAAATGATATCACTGCATACTGGATCACGGTACAACTATAAGCTGTGGGGCTATCTGGCACCAAATTTATTTTAATGGTATATGCTTTATGAGCTCAGCAATATTCCTAGAAATTATATCGATGCACTTGCTTAGTTAAATATGATTTGTGCATGCTCCTAGGATTGCATCTCGTAAAGCTACATGTGTACGGTCAGATACTTGTCTATTTGGGATTGGGTAGTCTTTTAATTTAATCACCTTTGATCTTTACTTCCATTTTTTAACTAGGGAGGTGAGAAAGTATGGGTTATTCCAAGGCTCCTGTGATCAAAGATCAATAAACTAGCAACATAATTGTGGCTTTGGGTGGAGATACATGTGATCTGGGTACCAAAGTCCAATTTGAAAGGTTAATCATATTATATGATGATAGAGCAATAGATTTTTATTCCCAAAGCGCTGCTCCAGTTTAGGAACTGCTTCAAATATTTTCAAGACGCTATTCACAAAAAAGAAAAATATTTTTCAATACGTTACTTACTATTTGTACTAACTGTATTTTGCTTGATTCCTCCCATGTGAACGTGTTTTTGCACCCTAACCAGAGAGGAATGCGATAAAATAGCACTTTGATCCATTATTCTGTGACATGTACAGGAATCTTGATGCCTCTTTCTGATGCAACAAGCCAGAACAGTACAGGTGAGCCTTTCAACATTTTTATTCCTTCGAGTATTCTGACACTGTTTTCGGGGAAATGGTATGGGCAGGTAAATTACACATCAAGCTTAGTTTAATCTAGCATGGAAGCAGTCCTTTACGGTTTTTTTTAACCTGTCCTTTATGGTTTTACCTTTGCTGGCTAATCTGTTTTCTAGTGACAGAACACATGCGGTTGTTTAAAGTTGCAAAACTTGTTTTGCATGAGAGAGAGAGAGAGTGAGAGAGAGAGAGAGAGATGCACATTGCTTGGCTCTATTGGATGGAGAGTAGAAGACACTAGTTGGAGAGTGACATCAATGATAAAGTGCAAGGCACCAAGAATGCTCAAATGCTCATATGTGAGTGGTGACATCATCCAGAAAATAGAACAAATGGAGTGGCCGCTTTTCCCTGCTCGCTTTCCCTTTTGTTATATTGGTTAGGTCACTGCCGCAGAGGCCATTGCAGATACATATATTGCTACTTGCTGATTGTTTGACCATAAACTTCCATTGTGTGTTCTTTAGTGGCACCCCAATATGCCATCAGCACCCCTCTCCACCACTAGCTAGGGAGGTCTTGTTAATTCCTGCCAATCAGATACCGTTTGGTTGTTAAAGTATCTTGCCAGTGGGTCCCAGCTCGATGTCCACCTAATTTTTTTTAATTAAGAAAGGGCCACCTATTTTTTGGGGGCCATGACGAGTCATCACCATCACCATGGGATCCAGTTCGGCATGGGAATAACATGCAAATCTACATCAAGGGTGGTGTTTTCACTAGCAGTAAACGCTTGCGTGAAATGTTTGGTCTCTCTCTCTCTCTCTCTTTTGCATGTTCATGGATGGTTTGTCAAGAGGGCAACATCACTCTCCTTGATGATACAAGTATTTGGTAGTACAACAACAGCAGTGGGCACTTTTGTTTTTTTTTTTTAAAATAACCCAGGAAGGTGGAGCCCAGCCGGGTAGGCAGTTTTGACAGGGAACTTGGCAAAGCAGTTGCCGATCTGTCTGAGTCTTGAGATGCTCTACATTAATTATTGAGACATGCGACAGTGTAGCACGCAACCATGGATACTCGGAATCTGACGACTAATCTGGAATCGAAATCTCGAGGCTGTGCATCGAACCATGGGAAGTTGAATATTCCAAGTCAAGAAGATGGGTTCATCATCATTCCCGTCTTTGCTACGTGCACCAGGAGCAGCTTAGCATCCACGTCCACGGTAAGGTAACCCAACCCATCAGCACGAATGCATGCTGATGGAGCTTTGAAATCAACGGCCTCTGAATTCTGAAGGTTGGCAGTATGTATCCATGACGTTCGTCTGGCGCATGGAGTGCTTGGAGTCTCGGGTTGGTCTCATTTATCGTTTGTCAATTACTGGTGTCGACGTTACCAATTGTTTCTCCTTTTTTCGTTTGAAAAAAACTAAAGATTTCTTTTTCTTCTCTCTCTCACCGAAACGACGACTGATGTGTTTTTTTTTTTTTTTTTTTTTTTTGACAACATAGAAACGACTTAGTATGTTGTGAAGTATCTAGCCAAAATATATGCCGAGGAACTGCTGCGCTCTCAAGTGGAAGAGGACAGAATCAGGTCAGAATTGCCCAAAAGTCTACTGATCTCCCCACAGCGCGTCATGCAAACTATTTTCTTCGACAAACAAAAATATTTTTCAACGGGTCATGCAAACTATAGTGTATCAGCACATGGTTCTCATTATGGGTGCAAATTTAGAGATAATTAGGTGCACCTCAAAACCTCTTTAGTTTAAGTATTTTATACTAGTTCTCCAAATTTTTGAAGTAGTACAAACATTTAAACTAATGAGGTTCGAGGAGCACCTAAAGATTACCCCTTTGCACCCTTAGTTCTCATGTCGTCCTTTTTTTTTTCCTGACTATTGTGTAATTCTACAGTCCTAACTCCAAACTGTTTTGGCTTTATTACATGAATGTTACTCTCGACACTTACATACCGAAAACTCATCTCACATGATTCAATTATCCTGTTTTTACTAACTATATTCTCCATCTGGTCTAAACAAATGACAAATGACTTACAATTTGGAATGGAGGTCATAAATGAGACTTACCGTAATTGCATAAATGTCACCGGTCAAGTTCTTCTCAAACAAGTGGTACTGGTGGAAAATACCCAAAAGAAAGGAGAGAGAGTAAATAACAACTGTGTTTCACATATCTATACCATGTTGGTGGCCCTTTTTTTTTGCCTTGCAAATCTCAACTGGACTGGTACAAGTATATATAGTCTGCTGCTTAGGAGGGAGCCAGAAATTCATTTTGGTGATAGCCTTTGTAGATTATGTCGACATGGTTATTCGTAAGCATCAATAATGAAGCATCTCAGCTGAAATGGTCAAATTGCCAGTGATCTCCTTGTTTGGTACTTGATATCCCCAGGAAATTAAACAAGATGCAGTATCCACATTAATATAATGGTAGTGTCTGTATCAATGCAACACGCCAACTTGCGGAGCAACAGTTGTTAATTTAAAGCAGTTGCGTAAACATTTCCGACGGTGTTTGTTGGTCCAACACACTTTTCTTTCCTCCTGGGTTAGACTTTTGGGTTCACAGTTGCACGGAATATGAATAATATGATGGAGCAGAATTTAGCTCATTGTCACATCAAGATTTACCCCAGCAGCTCTATATACGGCACAGAAGAAGCAACATTCATGACAATGCTTACACAATAAGAGCATGTCAGCCAATCTAGTGCAAGTCATGGTAACAATGAGTGAAGAAACTTCACTGGAGACACCTATTCTTCCACCTCTTTTCATCAGCGGGCTTGGAAAGGTAGAAGCATAACAGAAGGGTGCTGAGTTGGAGATCATGGAGGATCACTGGGCGAAAGCTTGCCCAGTACATTCAGAAGTTGCAAATTCTGTGGCTCCTATCCTGAAGCGCGTAATGAGAGAAGTAATTGTCAAGCCCAAAGCTATCTGAATAGAGATTTGCTCGATCTTATATAATTGACATTTTCGGTGGAATTCCGAAGATGCAGCATCCATAAAAATATACTACTGTCTACATCAATGCAGCGCATCAACTATCTGAATAGAGATTGGCTCGCCATTCCTTATCAACTTATAGCAGTTTTATAAATATTTCCTGTTACAACAGGGACTGCTCCATCTGGTCCGACATACAGCCTTCTGACTTCTGAGCCTGCCTTGGTTAGACTTTGGGTTCACAATTGCACAAGTAGCATGATGGCCAATTGGCCAGAGGAGCTGCACAAATCTTACAGTTCAGTGTTGCATATGGTTTCCGACAACGACACTAGAAATAGACGGAAACATGCACCATAATAATGCTTACAACATGATATCATGTCAGTCAACTCTACTCTCACTCATCCGGATGGATATATAGGCATGTTCTCACAGATAACACAACACTGAAGACTGCCACCGCATTTTGGTTAATCAGGCTGCAACAGTTCACAGCGTCACTGAACACCTGTTATGGAGCATTGTAACCAAATCTTCCACTCTTTTCATCGACGGGCTGTGAATGGCAGATGCATGACAGAAGGGAACTGATTTGGAAGTGATGGGGTGACAAGTTTGCCCAGTACATTCAGAACTTTCATCTTCTGCAATTCCTTCCCTGAAGCGCAAAGATGTAATTGTCAGGCACAATTGCCAATACTAAAGCAAAGATAAATACTACTGAAATAAAATTCAGAGATGCAAAAGTCATGCTAAAAGTATTACCTTCCTCGATCAATAGATTGGCTGCCCGTTTCTCCAGCTCAAAGGCATGCTTACTTCGTCCAATGGGTGACAATGACCGAAGCTCTACAGTTCAGCCAAAGGAAACAATTTTTATATAAGATTAATATAACAGTTGTGTAAAGTACAAATCAGAGAACACAAAAGATTCATGTGGCCTAATTGCAGTAAATTCACTGAACTAAGATGAAATAGCCGCTTACTCTGTATGTATTCTTCCTGGTCTGATTGCTCAGTATGTCTCAAGAACGCCTGCAGACGAAGAAATCTTTCACTCCAATCTTGATTGCTTGATTTTGGTGGATGAGCTTGATTAAGTGCTAAAGTAGTAGCAGATATAGCATCACTAGATGTCACATTGGTAACAGAAGCGCTGCTAGATGGTAAATTAGCAGCAGATATAACACCATGAGATGCTACGTTAGCAGCCAAAACACTGCTAGGTGCTAAGTTAGCAGTTACAGAGCTTTGAAGCACTGCAGTAGAGGACACCAAATTGCTAGGTGGCAGACTAGTAGTCACATCATTAGCTGGCTGAGCAGCAACCTTTCCTGGAGATTTCTTCCCAAAAGGATGGTGATCAGGCAAAACTGCAGATTGCAAAGCAGGGGAGGGTGTAGCTGCAGCTGCGGCTGGAGCAGCTGGAGATGTAGGTCGGTGAGCACACTGGGTGTGAGATGTATTGTTTTGATGCTTGAGAATTAGTTCCTGCGACTGCAAGCTGCCTGCACCAGCTTTCTTCAAGCTTATAGAACTCACACTTTCTCCACGGGCAGAAGTACCCCTTTTGCTTTGATCAGTTTCAACCCTCCTTCGCACATACACAAGATGTCCGTTTGCTCCTGGATTGCCCAGATGGTTGGTCGGACTCAAGGGGCCATAAGGTAGTGGCCGTTTTATGCCAACTGTAGCAGCAACTTTGTCTTTAGGAGAAGGTGAAGTTGTGGGTTGCTCATTAACAACATTGTTGGGCTGTTTTGGGGACTCCCTCAATGCTGCCTTTTTCACTGAAATTGACTGTGGCTTGTCACTAGCAGGCATGGTGCCTCTGCCACAAAGCAGCCTGGAATCTGGATGGAATTATATAGTCATCAATAGCATTTAGCCATAAGGGTGTTAGTTACCACCAAGCATGAAGAGTCCGAAGGCGAGTCAACTTGCTAAGTCAATTGTAACATTCAGGTTTTTCAAAAAAAAAATCCTGCTATGCTTGTTGTGCAGTTTCCAGCCACAATCTGATGCAGCATTACATAACATACTTGCAGAATAGAGTTGTGAGACTTTGCTTATGTTGTTTTCTTAACAGTTTTTTTTTTATCACAGAGTAGTAGGATAAATCCCCCTAGCAGTAAAATATGAATAAACAAGAACACAACATGACAACATTACACTCGAGACGCAAACTGATAGCTCCTTTGAGACTAGGAATTTCATATCTATATCTATCAAGCAAACATGAAGCCGGGGCGGATCCAGCGTAGGAAATGGATGTACAGTGTACACGTACTCTAGACCTTTTTTTTTTTTGCAAAAGAAAATTCTGAATTCAGAGTGTATAATATAATAACAAATAGGGTTTTGTAAGTGGGTCAGATGATAGGAATAGGACCTAACAAACATCAGATCCGGACACAGATAACGTACATTAGGGTTTGAGATACTCGGTTTCGCACAGCGAAAACGGACGAGAAGGGCGTACCAGGTGGATGCTAGTCGGCGGGGAAGAGAGCCACGAGGAGGGCGGCGCCGCCACGAAGAAAGCCACCAGCTCCTACGAGGAGAGCGACCGAGAGTGAGGGAAGAGGAGGTGAACGGGACACGGGTCGGGGAAATTTGCCCAGCAGGATACCAGCCGGCCCACATAGGCCCAGAGCGGAAGCAACGGGCCTATGTTTTCTTCATTTTCCATTTTCTTCTTCCTGTCTTCCGATTTCAACGGGCACACCTATGCAATGACACAATACTACAATAAGTAATAACCAACCTGCTAAGCCGCCGCCTCCATGTTTTCTTACGTAGAAAAGTAGTGATTAGTCAGTGACTAATGTTGAATCGCACGTACTCCAACCCATACCGGCATTGAAAAATGCGGCACATGGCTCGCGCCAATATTTCTTTTTAAAATACAAAAATAATGGCCGTCCCCGAGACTGCATCTGATCGAACACACACACGGTTACGGTTTCAGGAGGCGGCATAGGACCCATCAGATAGCTGTGGGCGGTGGCGCGCCCAATGGATCACAAGGCGGCGAAGCGGGTGGCCATCGTCGGCGCCGGCACGAGCGGGCTCGCCGCGTGCAAGCACCTCCTGGCGAGGGGCTTCCGCCCGGTGGTCTTCGAGGCGGGCGCCTCCGTGGGCGGCCAGTGGACGCGCACGCTCGCGTCCACCCGGCTGCAGTCGCCCACCGCCGGGTACCGCTTCTCCGACTTCCCGTGGCCCGAGGACGCCGACACGTACCCGCGCCACGACCACGTCGTCGAGTACCTCGCCGCCTACGCGCGCCGCTTCGGCGTCCACGAGTGCGTCAGGTTCCGGAGCCACGTCGTGGCCGCGGAGTACGTCGTCGGCGCCGCGGACGACGACGTGGCCGCTGATGAGCCGCAGTGGGCGGGCAACGGCGAGGCGTTCGGCGGCGACGGCGCGGGCGTCTGGCGCCTCACCGTGCGGCACGGCGCCGATTCCGACGACGACACCACGCACACACCGCAGGTATACGAGTTCGACTTCCTGATCCTGTGCATCGGGAGGTTCAGCGGCGTGCCCAACATCCCGGCGTTCCCGCCGGGCGCCGGGCCCGACGCGTTCCGCGGACGGGTGCTCCACTCCATGGACTTGTCCGACATGGACGACGCGGACGCCGCCGCGCTGGTCAAGGGCAAACGCGTCGCCGTCGTCGGGTGCGGCAAGTCCGCTTTCGAGATCGCGGCCGAGTGCGCCGACGCCAATGGCGTGGAGCGGCCGTGCACGATGGTCTGCAGAACCCCGCAGTGGCTGCTGCACGACGTCAGCGTCTGGGGCAAGATCCACCTCGGCCACCTCTACATGAACAGGTTCGCGGAGCTCATGGTGCGCAGGCCCGGCGCCGGCCTCGCGTCCACCCTCCTCGCCACATTGCTGTCGCCCTTGGCGTGGCTGGTATCGAAGCTGACGGGGGCGTACTACAAGAAGGCGATCCCGATGCGGGAGTACGGCATGGAGCCGGAGTTCGGGTTCGCCGGCGCCATCTCCTCGTGCAAGATCGGCATGCTGCCGGAGGCGTTCTACGACAAGGTGAGGGACGGCAGCGTCGTCATCAGGCGGTCCAGGTCGTTCGCCTTCTGCGAGGACGGACTGGTGCTGGACGGCGGTGACGCGGCGGTCGTCGTGCCCGCTGACGTGGTGATACTCGCCACGGGCTTCCGCGGCGACCAGAAGCTCAGGGACATGT
This sequence comes from Hyparrhenia diplandra, assembly GCA_015847255.1. NCBI lineage: Eukaryota > Viridiplantae > Streptophyta > Magnoliopsida > Poales > Poaceae > Hyparrhenia > Hyparrhenia diplandra. The sequence continues at coordinate 16,259 of JADLZK010012564.1, read as the reverse complement.
TCGTGGCGCCTGAGGTGAAGGCGATCGTCGCCGGCTCGTCGTCCGACACCGCCGTCGCCGCCCCTCTCTACAGGGAGTGCGTGCACCCTCGGATCCCGCAGATGGCGGTGGTCGGGTACGCGGAGAGCCTGACCAACATCTACTCCATCGAGATGATGGCCAAGTGGGTGGCGCGGTTCCTGGACGGCGCGTTCCGGCTGCCGAGCGTGCCGCGGATGGAGCAGAGCGTGGCGGAGTGGGGCGGGTACATGAGGCGGAGCAACGGGGAGAGCTTCCGCGGGTCCTGCCTCGGCGCCGTCAACATCTGGTACAACGACGAGCTGTGCCGCGACATGGGCTGCCACCCCAGGAGGAAGAAGGGCTTCCTCGCCGAGTGGTTCCAGCCTTACGGCGCCGTTGACTACGCAGATATCCAGTGACTGAGAATGGAGCTTTTATCACAACTCCACTAGCTTATAACAATTTTCAGACAAGTTAGCGAAAATTTTTGTAATATGGACGTACGTTTGGAGATTAAAATAAATACGAAAAGTTATGAGATTGTTGGATCAATTGGATTTAAAACGACTTGATGGGGTTGGATTGGATATCATCATCGTGTATTGAGTTTAGATGTGGGTTTCTGTTTTTAATTGGATTTCAGTTACACTAGTTCAAAATTGATGAGTAAATCAGTCTGGGTCAGTATCAAAATTGATGACGATGGTATGAACCGTTGGTTTCAAAAAAAAAAACGATGGTATGAACCGAAACAAAAACGTTTCTTTGAACTAATCGTAATCACTATTGACAACTAAAAATAGGGCGTTATTGCCAATAGAAAATGGTAATGGGTCCAAATGACTGCAGGGATAATGTTAGATATCAAGCTACTTGATGTTCACCAACAAGCCCAATGCTGACAATGCCACCCACCTCTATCTGCATGTGCCATCTCTAAAAAAAATATAATGGTACAGATTTGATGCCGTGTAGATATAGATATTTAAACTTGGAAAGGGACCAGCAACACAACAAGCATTTAACCACCCGGCCGGGTTCCTACCCAGAGCGAGTCCACTAATAAAGTCATGTTTAGCTTTCTGCTTATAATGAAAAATGCGCCAAGACGTCATCAAAATAAAAAGTCAAGTGTTTAGCTAGTAGCCAAATTAAAAGAGCCAAACGATAAAGCAATGATCTCTTATTTATTTACTTATTTATCTATAAAAACTTTTTATTAAAGTTATTTTTAAACATGTCCCAACTTTTTCTTTCCTAATCCTCTTCACATTATGGGTCCACTATTGCGTAAGCTTTTGTGTCCAGCTTGTTAGTTTCCATGAAAGCCAAGCTCTTCTCTCTCTCATCTCTTTTCTTCTTCACATCAACGTTTGTTTTGCTATAAATCAATTATTATATTTGTTCTAAATAAGAAAAAAAATAACACAACAAAAACAACAGGAGGCTGACGGGAATAATCCAGGATGCAACCAAAGAAAACGGCAAGTGGTGGTTGTTTATTGGCCCCATCTGAAAATATCCAACATCTAAAAAAATCTAACTTATCCAGAGAATCAAACGGAAAAGGCTGTATAAAAAACACCAGCATCCCCCCTCACTTCTTTGTTCTTTCTCCCTCCCTCCCTCCCTCCCTTCCAAGAACTCGGAACCAGAGCAAGGAATGGATAGCAAGCGAGTGGGAATTGTCGGTGCAGGCGTGAGCGGCCTAGCAGCCTGCAAGCACGCCCCCTCGACAAGGGGTTCAGGCCAGTGGTGTTCGAGGCTGACGAAACCATCGGCGGAGTGTGGGCGCACACCTTGGAGTCGACGAGGCTTCAGGCGCCGACGACAGCCTTCAGGTTCTCCGATCTGGCATGGCCGGAGAGCGTGAGGGAGGCGTACCCAAGCCACCACAGGGTCATGGAGTACATAAGGTCGTATGCGTGTGCATTTGACCTCCTCAAGCACATCAGGTTCAACAGCCAGGTGCTGGGCGTCGACTACCTCGGTGCAACCGAGGAAGAGGTCATGAGCTGGGAGCAGTGGTCTGGCAATGGGACAGCATTCGGAGCGGTGAAGGGTGGAGGATGGCGTCTCACGGTCCAGGACTTGAAAGTCGGTAGCACCGAGGTATGTGTACTCTCCCCAGATCATCTGTGTCACAGAGATTTTTCAGATTGTTGTTGTTGTTTCTTTTTTTTTTTTTTTGTATGTATATATCAACCTAAATTGATGCATATGGAAAGAAGCAATGGAAATGAAATTCCCTATCCCGAAACACTACTACCACATTTTTATAATTCAAACTGTAACTCTTTAATATTGTGCAAATCTACTACAACAGGTTTTCAAGGTGGATTTTCTCATCCTGTGCATTGGAAGACATAGTGGAACCCCAAATATACCAGAATTTTCAGTGAATGGGCCTGAGTTGTTCAAGGGGAGAATATTGCACTCACTGGACTATTCTTACATGGATGATGTTGCTGAGTTTGTCAAGGGGAAGCGTGTGACGATAATCGGCTCTGGTAAATCAGCATTTGACATTGCCGCAGAGGTTGCCAAGGTGAATGGTAAGTCCAGAACTAGAACTTCTCTAGTCTAAATTATTCTAAAGAGTGGATATCAGTTCAGTTTCAAATTTCAATGCAGGCGCTACACAGCCATGCACCATCATATATAGAACAAAGCACTGGCTGGTCCACAAGTCCAGCATATGGGGAGTTGACCTCAGTTACTTCTATCTCAATCGCATCTCACAGCTTCTAGTTCATAAACCTGGTGAAGGGTTTTTGCGCTATATGCTGGCCACTGCACTCTCTCCCTTGGTAATTATATAAGATCACGTTTTCAAATAAAGAGCACATTCAGACAATAAGCTGTGGAATCTAGATAGATTAAGGTTTACCTGTTGTTTCAGAGATGGGCGATCTCTAAAGCAATTGAAACATACTACAAGTGGAGCATTCCTCTACAAAAGCATGGGATGGTCCCTGACTACAGCTTCTCCTTTGCTATGTCCTCATGCTTGATTGCAATGCTGCCAGAAGGTTTCTATGACAGGGTCGACAAAGGCAGCATTATTCTTAAGAAATCTAAGGCGTTCAACTTTTCTAATGATGGAATCATCCTGCAAGACAGAAATGAAAGCATAAAAAGTGATATTGTAATTCTGGCAACAGGATTCAGAGGAGATCAGAAGCTTAGGGACATATTCACAGCAAATTGGTGCAGAAAAATAGTAGCAGGATCACCGGATACAGCAGCACCTTTATACAGGTACACCTTGCCTGCATATTTGAAGTACCAATCAACACTACATTTGATATCATAGCTGAAACAGACAAGGGAGAACATCAACTCCACAAAACTAGTGTACCACTTAGGCACTCGCCCCCTTTTTTTTTTTTTTTTTTTTTGACAACATGGCACTCAGCAGTTAACAAGTTTGACACAAAATCTGTATGAAAGAATTAACAAATAATAGTTCAATGATAAACTAGGAAGCCACGTAAGAGAGGACGTTTTTGAGGACCAGATATAACATATATTTCAGTGGACAAACAGATACTTAGTGCACCATTGCACGATTCCATGACAGCAATCTATTCACAGTGATTTAAGAAACGCACATCCTTTGGCCATGATTTAAACTAACAATAGATTTTGAATAGTCTTGGTTTTTTTTTAGTACCTCTAGAGACTAGGCATAACAATAGGCATGTTTAGCTTTGGTTGTACTGCAGATGATACAAATATTAATAAACTTGAGATATGAAGTCAGTGAAAATATTTTTTCAATGTTTCAGTAATCTCATTTTATCTAATTGACTACAATACAGAGAATGCATCCATCCCCGGATTCCTCAGTTGGCAATAGTTGGTTACTCTGAGAGCCTTACCAACATATATGCCTCAGAGAGGATGAGCAATTGGGTAGCTCATTTTCTGGCCGGTGGCTTCAAATTGCCAAGCATAAGATGTATGGAGAAGAGTGTAGCAGAATGGGCAGAGTACAAGAATCTTTACAACGGGAAGTATTTTGGCAGGTCCTGCATAAGCACCACTAACATCTGGTTAAATGATCTGTTGTGCCAAGATATGGGATGCAACCCTAAAAGGAAGAAAGGATTCCTGGCTGAATGGTTCCAGCCATATGGACCTGCAGATTATGCAGGTCTTTGCTGAAGATGGTTGCATACTTGATACTTGTCAGTGAATACTCATAGGAGATGCCAGAGTTGCTACCTCATGGCTGTAAAAACAAGGCAGGAGAAAACCGAACACTACAATGTTCCACATACTACAGTAATAACTTCAGGCACGAGGGGAGACTATGAACTATCAGCAGCTATGTGAAACCTACAAGCAAAATCTGTCTGATGTAACTGTAAGGTTTCAACCTATCAGATCTGTCTAAACAATTCTGCAACATTCTACCTACAGTTCTGAATTCAAGCATGGGAAAGATAGAGATAGTGAACAGTCATCATCTAAGAAATAGAAAGAATAGAATACAAAACATCTCCGTTGATTGAATGTCAGAGCCTTCGGCCCTTCTAACTTTAAAAGTTCGTTCCATAACGGTTGAAATATACACAGGACTCAACAAAATTCTATGTAAACATGTCTGGGCACTGTAGTGCGCCTTTGACAACTCTTCTCCATCCTAATCTTGCCATTTTTTTTAATCAGCACAGGAGATCAACATTTGTAAAAACTCATTTTGTAAGTAACCAAGAGGCGACTCAAACATTCCAAGCATGCCATATATAGAAGTTTGAAAAGAGCACATGATTGTATTCAAGGGGAAGCTTAACAAAATAAACCACATGTTTTTTTTAACAGAATAAATTCATGAGCAATACAACAATATTATATATTTTTTTATAAACAAACTTCAACGATTTCTGTCATGGATGACATACAACGAGTACATAGCAAAATTGCACCAAGTACGGCAATTGCATTGCTATGGCATGGATGACGTATAAAACACACTTTGAGAACCATTGGAGCAACTTTCCATTCAAAGACCACATATGCAGGTAGGGAGAAAAGAAATGCCCGCTATGGCAGGAGTGCCAAATAGATTATGCTATCCTTGGTCACATAAAACACTGGCAATAAACAAAACAGAAATGGTAAGGATCACACATTTGTCACAGGCTACCTTAGATATTCCATAACATTCACGACAAAATATCCAGAGCACACCCATGCTTGATAAAGTTTGAAATGGGTTCACAGGAAACATATTACTAATTCTGGCTTTGACAACACTCAATCGAATTGCTGATCCAACTCAGAACCAAAAACTCTAACATGCCATCCACCGAAAGAGACTAAGCTGTGGACGCCTTCTTCAGCTTGGCGAGCTCTTGCCTGATAGCACCACCCCTCTGTTTACATAAAGAAAAAAGTGTGAGCAAGCACTATAAAACACTGACAAGAGGAACTCATTTGACAGGGAGGTTCCTGACCTTGATCTTTGCCACCATGACCTTGAACCTGTCAAAGTCATTGAGCGCTGCCCTCCTCTTCTGGACAATGAGCTTCTTGCCCCATGAGCTGTTCTCCCACTTGGTTTTCACATCTGAAAAAGAATAACAAGAGATCAATTAAGTGTCACTATTCTCTTCTGGACAATCACCTAGAATCCAGAAGATGAATACAGAGCAACAGTTCTGAAGAGATCGACAGCATATGAATCATCGTTACCTGCTTCCTCCATAGCCTTGATCAGGGTTGTCTTCTTGGGGACACGTTTGATGTCAATCTTGATGTCAGTAAGTGAGAGCCGCTTGAAGTTGATCTGGCACCTGACCATATCAGGGGCGTCCACAAGTGCCTGGTCCACAGAATGCATATGAGTGCTTGAATGCTTAACCATAAAAATTACTGAGGCACCACAAATATATATATTGAACATTTGTTGTGTCTTCAAAGGAATCTAAAATTGGTTAATAGATGGGGGCATCAGCCCTAGAATTCTAAAAAAAATCTAAACAAGGGCATTGGTCCTTGGTTCATTAATTAAAGGAACAAGTTTGCCAAGCAACCCTTAGCTTCCTGGCATTGCCAAATGCTAAGGTACTAACTCCACCATTTGTCTTAAGAGTAGGTATGGTTAACCGCTAGACAAGGCCACGCTACTTGGTTAATTCAAATAAATTGCATCAGGTGCTACCAAATACAGCCATATAACGTTTTCATAATTCTCACGAAGAGCAGCAGATACCAACCAAATGACACAATCAGCACAAAAGCATTCCTCTAAAGCTCTAGATCGACATCACAACAGCGAACAGAACGACAAGCATTTAGGAGAGAGCTCAGTCCTTACCCTGTTCTGGTCGACCACGTCGACGATGACGACGAGGCGGCCATAGTCCTTGCCGTAGTTCACCAGGGCCACGCGCCCGATCTCGACGAACCTCTTGAACGGCTGCACAAATAGCACAAGCACAAAAATCCCCAAGTCAAACCCCGCACAGCTCATAACCCCTACCGGAACTAACTTCACACCGCTAAGCGCGATCGACGTACCATCCTGGCGGCGGTCGGAGTGGCGAGCGGCGGCGGCGCTGTGAGCGGCTGGAGCGAGAGAGCGGAGCGCGGTGGAAGTCCAAACAGAAACTAGGGTTCGGCGGTGGAGGAGCCTATAAAGTGGCGTGCGAGTCCGGTAGCGCCGTTGGATCAGGAGAAGCGATACCTTGACCGTCCGATCCAGGTCAGAGAAGTAAGAAGTTTGCTGGGCCTTTGAGGCCTTGTTTGAAAGCCCAAAATCCCGTGAATGTCCCGGCCTAGCTCGACGTGTTAGTCCTGTCTTTTCCCTTTAATCAAAAAAAAAAAAAAGTCCTGTCTTTTCCCCAGGGGCGGCTCGGACCATATTCTAAACCAGAAATTGAAGCTTGAATGGCTACATTAGCACTGTGTTGATCTTTTTATTAGGGATGGCTACTTTTTTTTTTTTGATAGAAATGGCTACTGTTAAGTATACTAATGTTTTTGATCAGGGTAACAAACACGCTATAAGATACTCTATCCTTTTTTTTCCAAATAATAAATCAACTTCTGTAGAGTTGTCTTCTCTTGAGTCAAAAGCATATATATTTTGCGAACCAAATAAACACATTATGAAATATATTTCATGGTACTTCTAATGATACTAATTGGGTGTCAAAAATATTTATGCTATGGATCCTGCAACATTTGGTGACCTTGCTCTGTTTCTGTTCTCGTGAAAAATGTCCTACTCTCTTGGGCACACACGCGCTGAACACTAAAAAAGGCACAGGTGTGACAGTATGGCTGTGTTTGTTTGCACGAATTTGAGGTGGTCGGGCCGGTTTGGGCCATCTTTTGAGTGTTTGGTTGCAAATTATGAGATAGCCAGGCCAGCTTGGGCCACCGGTGCGGCTCCTAACCAGGCCACGATCGAATAAGCAGGGGTCGCACCCGCCCGGCACTGCGGCTTGCGGAGCGGGCGAGCCCGCAAGCCCTCACCGCTTGGCCAGTTAGTCGAGGCGTTTGCATCCCTCACTATTTCGATCCGCCGCTCTCCAATCTCGCTCCTCGCTCTGCCTCTCCCCGCCTCTCCGCCCCCGCCCTCCCCGCAGTTTTCGCCGACCCGCCGGTGCTCCTCGAGATCCCGGTAGGCCCAAGGTCACTGGTATGAGGTCGCGCTCCTTTCTTCCTCCTTCCCCTTCCTTCTCCCTTGTGGTTCAAGTAATTTTCGTGGTCTGGAGTACTGTTACCTACGATTCGGTTGGATATTGTTCTTTGGCTTTAAGGTGTTTAGTCCATGATGATTGCCCGGATCTGGGAGCGCACCACTTTCGGTGATGCAACCAATCCATGTCAAATGCTAGGGGTTTGCACTAGTACTGCTTTGCCCGAGGATCTTTGCTAGTTTGTAGCCCCGGTTCTTAGTAGTGGATTAGGCCATTTCAAGTCATCTTTTTTGGATCCTGGGAGGCGCACCATGTGGTGATTTGCTTCCCAGTCCTTGCTCAAATGCTAAGGTTTGACCACCACTTGATGATGTTTAGTAGTTCAAGTTGGGGTCTTTGATTCTTCTAATTCATGTTTCATTCTTGTATAGCACCATGGTTTGTTCCACTAGTCGTCGCCAAATTATCGCTAGGGGAGCAGCATTATTGTTGTCATTAGTGCTTGGCTAATTCGGATTTAGGAGGCATGCTTCCTCTAGGCGTGGGATCACCTATGGACCTTTTGAGTGCAAGAGAGGTTGAGAAGAACCCGGAACCTTAGGTACATTTTACCAAGACGATGGCCGTCGTGTTGAGCCGCTTAGGATGAGGAGAGCCTTTCTTCCAACTTTGCTCTCTGTTGAGACCAAGCATCCACATGACTGTAGAAGAGCATGTTGCCATATTCTTGATGGTAGTTGTCTATAACTGAGGGGTCGAAGGTACTCCGCTACAATATTTGGAGGTCCCTAAACCATCAAGGGAGGTTTTATATCTGCAGTAGGTGAACTTCAGGGATGAAATGATTAGGCCTCCCACCACTAAAGTGTTGCGCCAAATATGCCAGTGGGAGGTGGAACCCATTCTTCAAAGGTTAGAGCTATTCCTCCTAGTGCTTGTTTTCCCTCCCTTTGGACTCCGTTTTGGTTAATATTTTCATTGTTTCTAGACTGTGCAGTGGAAGCAATTGAGTGGAACTCACATCTGCACAAGAGTCCAGAGAAGTATAGGGCTACCTTTATGGGGAGGAAGCATGGCACTATACAAAATGTGCTTGCTACGATGGATTTGATTTGAGGTTCACTTATGTGTTGGGCTGGTTTGGGAGGAATGCGCTCATGATGCTAGGATGGACCTTGCGAGATGCTTTGAGAGGCAAGATGGTCTTAGAGTCCCACCAAATAGTATTCTATTCTCTCCACCTAATGGCGATTAAGGCCCACTGGAGTCCCTTCTTGACACCTTTAATCCTTTGTCTGTCATGTTTAGGGAAGTTCTATCCGGTTGATGCTGGTTGTTGTCAAGCCTGACTTTACGACCATACCAAGCCCGCAGATATCATCTTAAGGATTTTTGGTGTTAGAAGCCCTAGAACCCTAGGAGTTGTTTCAGCCCATGTCATTCCTCCTGAGAGTCCACTGTGGAAGGAGCCTTCGATTCTGTGAAGAGTAGGTTCAGGTCCCATGCAACAAGCCCTTCCATCCCTTTACAAGGGTGTGAAGTTGGTCCTTACCTGCAGCATCTGCACAATGATCATCGTTTTGGACATGATGAAATTATCCCACTGAGTCTGACTGGGAGCCAAACCCTCCTCACCATCATGGACCCAATGACAATGGTTTTGACAACCACACTTGGGCAAAAGGGGTGAATGGGCAACTCAAATGTGGGCTCGTTAGTGGGTATCCATTGCAACGAGACTAGTTGTTGACCCGATGATCATGTAATTCTTTTATTTTATTTTGAGACTAGTACCCTAATGCAATGATGCCATTCATGTATGAACTTATTTGGTTAATTGTTATGCATTCTGAACTTTGTTTGGTCCTTCCTTTCAACCAATTATGTGTTGTTCTTTTTATGTCCATGAGTTATTTTTTTCTATTTGTATGAGTGTGCATCCATTCCCATACTATTCTCTATACTATTCCATGGTTCGTAACTATGGAAGGTGTGGATAATGTTTCATGTGTTTGGTGAAGAAGTTCCAGATCCCATTGCTTGGCGAGCTGCCAGAGGTGGAGATTCACCTCAACAAGGCAATGTCCAGATTCAAAGGCTTTGAACTGGACACCACACTAATGTCAAAAAAGGATGTTGGAGAAGTTCTGCGATCTTGTCACCAAGGAGTGAGGAGGCGACAAGGGCTTCAGGATCCATGTTGCAAGGACTTGCAAACCTACTTCGGTGTTGCATTTCACACCTCTCAGTCTACAACCACATGCGCAAATGGAGTGCCAAGTGGAAGAAAATAGTCAAGCCTCAGGAGATTGATGTTCTTGGCTGGATGAAGCAGTTGCATGCATGATCACCTAGATCCTTCACACACTACAATGGTCACATCAAGGCATGAGGATCCACGATCATGATCTATTTTCTTTTGTTTTGTTCCATCAAATAATTCATTTACTCTCATATGCAAAGTTTCTTACCTATTTGTTTGCCTTTTCCAAGATCATACAAAGGATAAAAAATTCCTCGTTCCTATCCTCAACTACTCACTGATGTGGACCGTTTGGGTGGGAGTTGCAACCGGTAAGTTTGCAATGAGATCAATTAGGCACTAAGGGACACCAATTACTGCTATCATAGTTTAATTGTTGCATGACATGTCATACTAAACTGATATATACTGAGTGACATGAGATGAGTGAGGCAAGAAGGGGTGACCTGACATTTGTGAATCTATTTGCTGAACTTGTTTTACTTTCTGTACATGGGGAATGAAATTGTGTGTCATCCGACTATTATCTCAAATTGAATGCATGTGGATGTCATGAATTTAATTGAGTTCTTTGTTCCATTACTCCACAATCTTATTACCTTGTTTCTGATTGATTGCAGTAGCCAAAAGAATAGAGATGGTATGTTGTATTCGTGGGTCGCCAGCCTGGGGTCTCTGAGGTCCTAAACGCATCAGAACCCGACAAGTACTTCATTTTCATTAAGGAACAGGTACCTAAGCTATCCATCGTATGAGGAAGCCGTCAGCATTCGGGGAGTTCAGGAGACAACGACGAGGCACAAAACAATGTTGGTCCAGCCGGCAGCGATGGCGGGCAACATTGAACTGACGATGGCTGGAAACATCGGGCAAAGGCGATGGCGACCAACATGAAGACTTCATTATTGGGGTTTTAGTTGTGATAGTGCTGAGTGCAGTGGTAGGTTTTAATAATTTGAGGAGTTTGGTGAACCAGGTTGTTTGCCTGGTGCTTAGATTGATGAGGCAATGAACGATGTCATGTAACAACTTTATTCGAAATGTGAGACCATTTGAACACAAAGTTAATATGAACATTTGTTTGCAACAAATTTTCATCAATGGCCACACAAGAGCAGACGCAATGAAAAAACATAAGACAACAATTACCATGAACTAGTAATATATCATTGCCATGAACATAACCGGTTGCATCACCTTCCATCCATCATTGGTTGTAGCAACCAACCGAGCTTACTTTTACAATAACCAAACCAACCAACTAAAGTGGTGGCGTTTCAAAAAGATGCCATCACTTGGCATATCAGTGCCCTATAGTTAGGCACTTGTCTAAGTTTAGACTTTCCAAAGAGTGGCCAACAAAGGGACCAAACAGAACTAGCGTAGGGTTAACCAAGCCCTAGCCTTGAGTTTAGTCACCGGTTCTACCGGACTCACCATCATTGCAACCAACGTAACCATAACTAACTACTAGTTCAGCCGGACCTAAGCATAACTACTAGCAAAATAGGAGCACACACTACTGCTTTGCCGGCACGGGACTCAACCAACCATCACTTGATCTTCGGGAGGATGATCACCTCAATGAAGACCACCGGCGATAAGGCGGTGAACCCAGTGCTGGGCTTGACCTTGTCGGCCCGCGGCGCAAAACAACCTTCATGTGGTAGGAGGGAGGTGCACACGGGCAACTACCCTCTTCTTGTGATCCACTTCCTCTGCAGCTCGGTCTTCTCCTTGGTGATGGCCTTGTTACGCTACGGTGCCTTGATGAGGTCTCATGGTATTGAGCTTCAATGTGCTTGGTGATGTCAGTTCCTTGAACAAGTCCTCCAAGCACCTCACGCACTGCATTAATGCCCCACGGGTCATCCGGCCCGATCCATCATGGTACCTTTGCACCGCCGTCATCTGGCATCATAATGAACCATAATCAAAGACATCATAATGAACTGGACATCACAATGAACTACCATAATATGAGCAGACAAGGAACCAAAGTCAAACAAAGAGAAATGAGGAGAGGTTGGAACCTTGATCGGACTCCCAAGCGTCGACCGGCGTGCTCCCGTCCAACGGGTCTTGAGCACACAATGGCGGCGGTGGTAGCAGGCAGGTGGATGGCTCAGCCGGAACCACGCCGATTCAGCCCCTCTAGTATAGCTCGAATCGCAATCGCCTCACAAAAAAGGGGGGATGGCCATTATCTGTCCGACGGAAATCTTATCGACCGGCTACAAACCTATTCAATTGATTTTACATCTACCTAGTAAAGCAAATGAGATTTCAATCGATTTAACGATTCATCAGTGCAGCGGATTATCAAGGCTAGGGTTTGATTAGGGTTGGGTTTGGGTTTCGACTTACCTCGAAGCGAGCGCATGGTACGTGCTCGCGCTCAGTCGGGCTCTTTGCCCGGCTCGTCGCCGCGGTGCAAGACCTCGACGGGCAGGTAGCCGACGCCGACGAGCGGGGATGAATGTCGCGGCACGCGCACCTGGGACCACCGCTGCAGACCTCCAATGCGCGGGCGCATGGCCACCGCTGGCCTAGCTGCAGACGGGCGTCGCTCATCGCCGGTGCCTCGCCGTCGCCGCCCGCCAGTTGAGATGAAAGGAGGGCGAGAGAGAAGATGAGGAGGCGAGTAGGTGAGAAGAGTGGAGGTGAGCAAGAGCGAGAGTGAAATGAGGCTCGCCTCCTAATATTTGGCGATGCGGGTTGGGAGAGGTAAGGTCACCACGAGGAGCTGCAGAGGTCACTTGAACACACCTATCTAAATGCAACCAAACAACCATAAGGTTGGTCACATTGGGCTAGCTCTAGGATTTTAGCCCAAACCAAACACCCAAACCACAAAACACATTTCTGATGGGCCCGCAATTTACAAAACAAACCAAACAAGTGGAGGTGGGCATTTGCCTTTAAGCAGCTGTAGCCATGCTACATTGGAAATGGTCAAGCCACAATACTCCTACAAGCCGCAACACCGCTATATATATAGAAGTAAAGACAAGTAGCAAAATTCCATCCAAAAACGAACCCACTTAAGCAAATTCAACAAAGTGAGCAAGGACACCAAAAATATACTAATGATAATAATGGCATTGGATACTAACTATATATAAGCAGATACATTTTGCCAACTAGACATAGGTACAGTAGTTACACTCAATAGACCTACTATGACATTAAATATTGTACAATATAAAGCATTTTAGGTTTTCTTGCCAAGTAGACATACACACTTGCACTCATAGCTACACTAAATAGACCTGGAACATGAAACCAAATTACTAGCACATAATATCTTCATCCTTCCCTCACTACACGTCTCAACGAAAGCCCAAATTGAGACGGATACCATATTCAAGGAATTTACTTGATAAAAAATCGCGAACAGACAACAGGCTATAACCAACATTCCCTTGCACATTTGCCAGCAGCTCACTCTCTCCATCCTCCATTCTATCAGATTCAAAATACCTATTCTTAAGAACACGGTCACTGAAGCTGCTAATTGTGACTTTGAAGTAACAATTTCCAAGCCCACTCATTCTGGTCCCGGTTCAATACTTATTCTCAAGACACAGTCTCTTGCAGCTGCTAATCCTGACTCCCTAAAGTAGTGATTCTGTTCAGAAGAGTTCCTCTCATCATCGTGAATAAGTACTCTATCTCTGTGAATTTGGGTTGTCATCATCAATCAGTTTTTCTTTGAATGATTGAACCAGGGTGAAAAAGGACAGGGGAAGTTTCTTCTGTGCACATAGGACCATCATCTTTAAGAAATGTTTCCTGTAACTCTGGTTTCTGAATCCTGTTGTATTACATAGGACTGATATAAGTTACCAATCCCCTTTGCATAGAAAAAAAGTGTGTCAGGAGCAATAGATTTCTAATGGTACAACAAAAGAACAATGAAACTAAAATAAGATACCCATGAATACAAAAGATGTCATCACATATTGATTAGCAATTAGCATTATAGAGTAAGTGGTAAGAGGCGGAAGCAGGGGCCAGGGGCCGCGGCATCCCCCTCCCTAGCTACAAAAAATTTGAGACCCCCTGTGCGATAAAGCCCCAGCATGCACACATGCATCATGGAAGGGAGAAAGGGACTGCATCTAAGTTTTATTATCATTGATTTGTCACTTTTCTTTTAGAAACAAAATCCGTTTGCTAGAAAGGCATAACATGATACCCCATCTTAATTTTGATTTGCCTCTTTGCTAGGGAGAAAGGCAAATCCGTTGTAGCTAAATATTGGGAGACATATCTGAGTTCGTCAAGGTCGACACAAACACTAGTAAGTGGACAACAGATTCCAGCCTTAAATATAGTGAATACAACATTCCACATCCTTATGGTATCATATAATGTACCCAATCAATATATAGCCAACAAATGTGCTCCTAAGTTGCTACGAGTTACAATTTATTCATGTTACTTCATCTAAAACAGAAAGCCAAGTATGGAATTCCACAACGATATAATAACTCAATATTCTCATCTCATTAGTGATCCAAATTGACTACAATTGAGGGACGAAACATATTTTATTGTGTATCAAAGACATAGGCACGGGGAACTAGCAACATATATGTAAGAAGACGACCAGCTAACCATGATGTAGGGATCAACTGGGCACCATGTATGCCTTCTTTCCTTATGGAGCAAATTCACCTCCAGCTGTTTCCGAAAACAAGGAGGATAGGAACCACTCAGGTAAATCGACAATTAGAGATGGGGTACACAAAATGCCATGATAACCGCCACTAGGAGGACACATCGTAAAACGACGCTCTTCTTAATACTTGGTGACCTCACTGACTGTATTTACTCGCAATGAAAACGTCTTATAAACATGAATCTCTCGACACCATCACCATCGGTTTACTTAGAGCCAAACAGAAAGCATGCACTGCAGTACAATGACAACACAGAACTCTAATCCGCCGGTGACCATGCTCAACATTGAGGATGACATCATGGGTGGCGGCAGATACATCCGAGAGAACTGAAATGTCAGTGTTGAGCGCGAGGATGCATCCCACTCCCCCTTTGGGTACCCAACAGACGAAGCCATTGACAACCGTGCCAGTGCTAGTGCTGTACTCCCTCCGTCTTATGGGTTTGTCGTTTTTGACTTTCAAATAAGTGTTTGGCCATCTGTCTTATTTAAAATATTTATAAATTATAAAAATAAATTAATCAATATTCAAAGTATCTTTATTGATAAATAAGTCATAACAAAATAAATTATATTTGTGTAAAAATATTTGAATAAGAGACAAGCAGCGAAAAAGATGATACGGAATCCAGGGTGACAAACCTGGGACGGAGGAGTATGGCCGTATCAACCAGCGTATGAAGCCATCGAGAACCGTGCCAATGTCGTATCTGTCAGTGTCAACCAGCGGTCCCCTAGTGTCCATCTCCGGCAAGATGACCTGCCCACTCCATGGTGTGCGAGGAGAGAGCGACGGCACCGCGCCCATGTGCCCAAAGCGTGGCGTCCCGGACGCAAACCACCTGGGACGGCCGCTGCTCCCCTAGCCGTCGTGGGGCGCAGAACTCAGGAATGCGTCGTTTGTCGTCGCGGAAGTTCTTGGAGTAGATGTTTGGGGTCTGTGAGAGGCAGATTGTACGTGGCCCATTGGTCCGTGGTCTGGTTGAAGAACCTGGCGTACCTGTTGTGGTAGGAGATCTCGGGATCGCTCCGCCACCGGACCGGAGGAGTGGTCGAGTCTTGGGTAGACACTGAAGTTGGCGGCGATGTCGCTGCCCTTTCACTGCATCCGTAGGAGCGATGGTGTGCATGTATATGGCGTCGGAAGAGGCGAGGAGGCGGCGTGCGAGGGGCTGACGAAGCGGCGCCGGAAGGCAGGGGAGGAACGGACACAGAGAAATGAGCAGCAGGTGAAAGCCGCGCGGGCGAGGTCGACGTCAGGGGAGGCGCAGAAAGATTTCGAGACTATTCAAAGAGCAGATTGAGCAATCTGATTTAGGCGTGTTCAGGACTACTTACAGGAACTCTATTCTCCTAAACTCCGTCGTGATAAAGCCTATTGAGGTGTTCTTACAACTTTGTCTTCTTTTATCAGAGCAAGGAGTTGAATCTGTTTGGCTACCAAAACGTGGAGCGAAGCTAGAAACATGAATCAGAATTTGTAAACACTCTCTTGGATGTCACCATGGTGACTCGGGCTTATTCTCTTCTTTACAGATGAAAAGAATTAAAATTGTAGTTACCAAATACAGGCTTAGCTAAAAATGGGACTCCTTTAGAGACCGTTATTAACAACACACACTGTGTCATTCCTCAAGCACGGAGAGGA